>MJUU01049280.1:0-31720 GCA_002080025.1 Modiolus philippinarum
CAGACAGTCAAGATAGTGTTTCTTACACACGAACAGTATGTTGTTAGATGCTTTGTCTGCAGGGACAATGACGTAATTTTCATGGAGGTTGTCCATAGTTTTTCTAACTTTAGCATTTTTAAATTTGAGAAGTTAGATTATTAGTTTGCGATTTTAACTCAGTCTATCAAAATGACCCAACAATCAAATTTTTTGAAAATTTTATTCATCATATTCTTTCGAAGGATTTTTTTGTTATGTGAAACGCAATTTAAATAAATTATAGCATATTAAGAGTTTAAAAAGTAGGATTTCCGAATCTTTCGTGTATGAAAGTGTCAAATAATTTTTTTTCATTCCCATTTTTGTTTTTGTTTCACTCTTGTTTGCATTCCTGTTATTGTCTAACATTGAACGATTAACCAGCTGTATGTATTATTTCAATTTTGTTTGTTATCAAAGTAAATTTGTCTATTTTCGACGATTGTTCAAATCATGATATGCTTCCAAAGTTAAATGCATTCGAACAAAGTGTATCATGTACTGTTCATGTCCTACGTACAACATTGTACAAGCACATACATCAAGTAATATAATATTAACCTTAACGTAGGGATTTAACAGGCCTAAAGCCTAAGATGTTATAATAATTTTTAGTATATATTTTAATTCTAATTTAATTTTTTTTTGTAATGAAACGAAATTATTATTTCGCAAAATGTATTAACTTGAAATGACTTAAGGATATCAATCATTCAATTACGGATAGGACCGATCAATCATCCGTCCATCACGTAATTTACGTATTGTATCAGTCATATGCGTGAATCACTTTTCCTATCCGTCAGACTTTGACGGGTTGTTGACTGATCGATCATTGATAGATGACTGATTGTTGACGACTGACAGATTGCTAAATGATTGCTTTTTTAAAACAGCTACTGAAGCAAGGACTGTATAAACAAAGTGTACACATGAGCTATAACCTCATTTCTCCTATATTTAACTCTTCAGCTGAAGAAACTAAGTGGAAAGATCTACACCTATCATACATTAAGACCCATTGATAAGAGAGACATAACAAACGATGATTTCGATAACACTAGCAGATAGTTTATGATCTTGTTTGGCCATTTTGATCTTATCACGATCTTTACAAGCTTAACACAATTTTGTTAAGACTGTGTAAGATATTTAGTTGTATTTTAAGATAATTGCTTTCAAGGATGATCAAGACCTGTTCAGTTTATCAAGATCAAACAAGATAACTGCGTTCAAGGACGATCTAGATGTGTTAACTTTGTCCAGATCAAACAAGATCAAATAGGAATCTTGTTTGATCTTAACAAACTTAATACGTCTTTATTTTTCCTGAACGCAGTTTACAAGTGGAACTTGTTTAATCTGAAACTATCTTAACACGTCTTGATCGTCCTTGAAATCAATGATCTTGAAAACCAACTTAAAATCTTACACTGTCTAAACAAAATTGTGTTAAGCCTGTCAAGATCGTGATAAGATCAAAATGGCCAAACCAGATAAAAACATATTTGCTAGTGTAAAGTAACTTACAAACAAAAAGGTGCATTAATAAAACTAGAGGTGGTGCCATCAGAAATGAAGGCCACCACCGCACTCTCCTGTTTGACACAGACAACAGTTGTTGAGGTGAGAGGTACGTAAATCGACGCCTCTAACAGTGAATGGTAAATGAAAAAGATTTGCTTTATAATGAAGGTGAAGTAATTTTGAATTTTAGTTTAAATCGTTGTTATTTCAAACTGTATCCTACAATTTTTCTGGGAAACTGATATGATGTTGACAAACAGATTTCCGTTTATTGATATCATTTTTCATATGGACACCGAGTTCGTTTTCGAGGTATATAACACTTAATAGAAGACCATCATTCTAATCACACCTGAAATCGAAACTTTTATCGACGACGTCGTTATTTTGAAAGCGCATTTTATAGAGAGAAGTTCATTTTTGGTGAGCCTAGCCTATATGCAACTTTTTATACCAGCTAAATGAATTCGGTGTCCCCATATAGAATTAGCATAATTTCAACGGAAATTTCATTGTTTTAAACATTTCTTTTTTTTGTGAAAAAAACTGTCGGATACTTTTTGAAAATAGCGAAATTTAAAGAAGATTGATGCTCTATTTTTATGTACGTTTTACATAGATTTTATATGAATTCAACAAAACTTGTTGATTTTTTAATCAGCCATATTTCAGACACTAAAATAGCTTAAACCGATTTTCTTTCACTTTAATATCCAGCCCTGTTTACTGCATTTGTATGTAATTTCATCGAAATCCGGAAACATTGCAATTGACGTACCTATTACCTTAAAATCCCTTGGCATATTTTCCCTCAACATTTTGGAAATCAAATTACAGCACTATTTTTACTGAGAAAGAATACAAGGATATATGGGTACTAGGAAGAATTCATAAATCAAGTGGTGTTTGAGAGTTTCAGGAAGTTTACCAAAATGGGAATCAAATATTTTTGAAATCCAATTAATGAAAATGTTTGTCCTTAACTACAAAAACAATACAAGTACGGTTACTACAGATTCCACAATACGTGGTCTTTGAGACTTTCAAGAAGTTTACCAAAATTAGAATCAAATATTTTGGAAATCGAATAACTAAATACCGAAGTTACTGAGAATTTAGTTTCTGCATGTGCAAATTTCGACAACTTATGTCTCTTCGGGCAGACATAATCTTAACGTTTGGGAAACCATCAACTCAAAATTAGTGAAAATGTTTGTTGTATATAAAGCAAAATTTTAAAAGTATAATTGCTAGGTAGAATATTTTTTTTTTAAATGAGTAGTCTTTGGGACTTTCAGGAAACTTACCAAAATTGGAATCAAATGCTTTTTAAATCCAATTGGTAAAAATGTTTGTCCTAATTGAATCAAATTCTAAAAGTATCGTTGCTAGGAAGAATTCCAAAATATGGTCTTTGGGACTTTCAGGATATTTATATTGGCAAATTGTTGTGGTTCTTTTAGAGTTCAAGTTTTCTTTCACACATAATGGCAGTTCTATCTCTGGAAGACCAAGTAAGATTTCTTTTGGTTTAAGTATCGGAATTGTCTTTTCAGGTTGACATGTATTAACATAGATGACATCTCTTGCGCTTTGAGTTAGAGGCATTTGAAGTAAAAAATAAATGGCTTCTTGAGCGTTTACTTTACAATGATTAAAGAGCTGATTTGCACTGAATCGGAATTGTTGTTTCACTGTCATGTTACCACTTTTTTCTTCATCTGAAGAAGTTTTCAGTAAATCGCTGATCCCCTGCTGTGACTTCATAATGTGTGATGTACCCATAACACACGCTGTAAATGTGGCGAACCACGATTTTGAAATTTCACTCTATTATAGTAGATATCACCAGTTCAGGATACTTATGTGTCAAGAGTGTTATTGAAGAAAATGTGTGCACGGTACTGGAAATGACGTACTTGCCAATATATGTCTTGCAGACTTGTTCATATTATGATGCACATCACAGAAACGAATATATGCTGATGATATTCACAAGACAGACAATCCGATCGAAAATGTCATAAGTCTCAATTTTATACATATTAGAAATGATATATGTTAATAATAATAAACAACGAAGGGATATGCGGTTAATGCACGAGACGTTTCTACAAAAACATAGTAAAACAAAGCAATGGAACAGCGCTTTTATTGTTGTTCTTCATCTTGAAATCCCCATGAGGCCTTGAACAGTGAGCTTTGTTCCTACCTCATACTGATTTCAAGATGGCCTCTACAATGTAGCACCGGTTTAAGTAATTTTACGATTTTGAAAACCTAAAATACTGAGGTACGTCCGATAAATCAAAATCAAGATGAAGAAAATTATTCCTGAGAACAACTTATGTTGTTCCATCCATGGGGAGACGAGTCTGAAATAAAATTATCATCTTAAACATACAATGTACATAAACCAGCTAATACTTTTACAAGAAACCATCACACAACAACGGGTCAAATATGATAAACTTGGAAGAAAAATGGAATCTTCTGTTGATGAAACGTTGTGGAAAAATTGGATACCATCACTCCGAATGACAGAGAGTTTCAGATGAAAGAGACAAACTTTCAGAATTAGCTGGAACTTCTACACAAAATCCGTTGACATACTACTGAAAGCTTAGATCAAGAGGAATCCAGAGAAAAAAAATCCCATCGAAATCTGATGAAAAATAAAGATTTGACATATTAAGAGAAATTGCAATATTGGCCCTTTGGCCTTGTAGCTCGGAAACGGTAAGAGCTACGCCAAATCCGTTGCATACTTCCGAAAGCTTAGATCAAGAGGAATCCAAAGAAAAAAATTCCTATCGAAATCCGATGAAAAATAAAAATTCTTCATAATCTGCAAATTCGCAATTTTGGCCCCGTTCGGCCCCTCATAGCTGGGAAAGGAAACAAGTTATCAAAAATCTAATAGCTGAGCGCTATATTAATTTTTCACAAGGAATCCATTGAAAAAACTGCATCAAAATCGGACTAAAAATGAAAAAAAAAATTTTTGAGATTTGCCCCTGTTGGGCCCCATTTATCTCGTGAGCGGTACATGCTACGTGAAATCCGTTGGCATACTCCAGATTGGAAATTTCCCCAGGAGCACACTGAAACAAACCCCATCAAAATCCAACAATTAATAAAGATTCTACAGTCAAAAATGTGAAAACACCCAATTTCACCCCTTTTTGGCCCCTTTTTTCTAAAACGGGCGGGGCCACCAAGTCAAAATTAAAACCTCTGTTTACGCGTGTGTCAAAATACATCATACTAAAATTTCATAATGATCCGTCCACTAGAAGCAAAGTTATGCTGTCTACAGACGTCGACGCAGACGCCGACGCCGACGACGCCAAATTTTTGCGGTCGTATAAAAATCTGATGGTGCAGCGCTATGTTAATTTTTCATAAGGAAATCCATTGCAAAAAACTGCATCAAAATCAGACTAAAAATAAAAAAATCACAAATTTTTGAAATTCGCCTATTTTCGCCCCATTTATCTCGTGAACGGTACATGCCACATGAATCCGTTGGGCATACTTCAGATTTGAAATTTTCTAAGGAGGACACAGAAAGAAACCCCATCAAAATCTGATGAATAATAAAGATTCTACAGTCAAATATATGAAAACACTCAATTTAACCCCCTTTTGCCCTTTTTTCTGAAACGGACGGGGCCAGGAACATAAAATTAAAACCCGGGTTCAAGCATGTGCCAAAAAACATCAAACTAAAATTTGAAAATGATCCGTTTACTGGAACCAAAGTTATGGTGCCCACAGACACGAAAATACCATATTTTACCCCTTTTTGCCCCCTTTTTCTGAAACTGATAGGGCTACAGACCCGAAATTTAAACCCGGGCGGCTTAAGCTTTTGTCAAGAAACCTTATACTGGAATTTGATAATGATCCGTCCACTAGAAACAAAGTTATACTAAAAATAAAACAAATAAAATTTTTGAAATTTGCCCCTTTTGGGCCTCATTTATCTCGTGAACTGAACGCGCCACATGAAATCCGTTGGAATACAGAAGATTGGAAATTTTCTAGGAGAACACTGAAAGAAACCCCATCAAAATCCGATAAATAATAAAGATTCTACAGTCAAATATTTGAAAACACCCAATTTAAAAAGATGATTTCAATTTGGTAATAAATTTCCTGAATGTATCAACCTATAAATGATATTTAAAAAAAAAAATAAGTGAGAACCGAACCGTCAGTCTTAAATGAACAATCCAAGGACAATGGCAACAGCGTAAAAACAAATAAAACAAGAACATAACATAACACGGCACAGAATAGAAAAATGAAGACGCGCACATGTCACAAATGAACAACACAGACCCAATAAAAAACGGTGAGCGAGATCAGGTGCACTAGTAGAGTAAGCATCTCCTGCTTCTTATAAGACACCCACCGTGTTGAACATGTCAAATCTGGTAGTAAAGTCAAATCCGCTAGAGGAAAAACAAACTTTAGTGACAAAGAGAATGATATGTTGTCATCTGGGAAACAGATGTCCCATAGCGGTCCACGAGATTGTGATGTCGACCGCAAAACTTCTGTAGCGATGACAGTTATGTGTAACATTCCCTTTCTTAAGTAGGCTATTTGTTAACAACCGCGCTCTATCAAGGTAGAATGCGTTGAGAGATGTGAGCTCCATCCATACGCCGATGCTTCTGGAATATTGCTACAAAGAAAAGGAAAGTTGACTATATCTTAAAAAAAAAAATCTGTCCGATGTTTTCATCTAGATCCTTTAAACACTTGAACTGTAACCAGATATTTATGCTAGTGCTGCTACCAATTCCGCCTGTCCCGAGTTCCTATCGTTGTTTACGTTTGTCTTTTGTTTTTCCTGTGTAGTTCCTTCGTATTCTGCAGCATGTAACTATTTTTTTCGGCCATTGTAAGTGTTTCCTGTTATCTTTTTTATTCTATATCATGAATATATACAAAATGCATGGATGATCCTCAAAACACATGTGTCTCCTGCACCATAATCAGAAAGAAAGCAAAATTTAAGCAAATCAAAATGCTTTGGCACATCTACATCATATATTGAAGCATTCGCTAAGTTTCGCTAAGTGTGGTTAGAAACTAACAAGCGGTTTGGTCGCAGTTGCAAATAATGGAGGCATACTCTGAAGAATCCAAAAAGCTAAAACCACAAAGTTCAAACATAGTTAGAAACTATCAAACAATCATAATTACGGAAAAACAAAAATGAATTTTGCACATCTACAATATACTAAAGCATTCTTTAAAGTACCGAGCATTTAGGAAGAGTTGCGGATAATGGCGGCATACCCTTAAGACTCCAATGGAATAAAACAAAGAAGTCCAAAGAAAGCTAGAAAATATGAAAAAAATCAAAATTAACCGGATTGATACAAAAATGAATGTCTAACTCGATACATATCTTCCTGGAGATGATTTGTATCTTTATATGTTGCCATTGCATTTGAATATTACTAAATGTGGTTGAAATTCAATGAAAGATGTGAGGGAATTAGCGTTCACAAAGTTCATATTAATCAAAATTCTATGTCAAAAAGGGGCATAACTCAAAAAAAAAACAAGAGGCTCTCAAGAGCCTGTATCGCTCACCTGGACCATGGCCAAGTCAACTTATATGTTAAAGGGTCTCATTTTCAAACTATGTAACTAAACATTTATGTTATATGATCCAACTTTAATTAAACTATTTTCCCTGTTGCATGCCATCTTGGATAAGGGATGGATCTGCAGGACACAATTTTAAAGAAAATTAAGTATTGTGCCAAAGTTTATTTCCAACTGGCCAAATGGTTTTAAAGAAGAAAATCTTTGAATGTACTCCTATATTAAACTTTGTTTCCCATTGGTAGTCAATTTGCATAAGGTGCAGACTTGAAGGACAACTGTTTTGAAGGGGACCAGCTAAGATACATTAATGTGACTAGCCAAGTTGTTTCAGATAAAAAATTCTTTGAATGCTCTTTCCATACAGTCGAGTAATAAATTAAGTTCCCTGCAGATGGCCATGTTGGATGACATTTAGGCATAAAAGTCACAATACATATATATATATATTATAGTCAGCATCTCATAAGCATTGTAAATGACAAGTTCCGTTCAAATCCATTCAGGTTAATGTCATCAACTGCATACTAAAGGCTTTAATTACTAATATTTTTAACATTAAGCAGTCTATGAAGCTGATAATCTACTTCAACATACATGTCAGCAGAGTTCATAGTGTATGACCACTAAAGACCCAATGATATACACAATATGTTTATATAGGTAAATCATTATAACATCAAATAAGGTAAAGATTAAGAAAGTATTTTTGCAAAAAATTGCCGAAATTTGCACAAAAACACTGATTTGCTCTTAATTATGGAAGAAATAATTTTTTAATGAAGTGATAGTAGGGAATTTCTCTAAAGCTTAAAAGAGAAAAGTTAACTAAAGAAGATTTGAACACAGAATTTAAAGGGAAATAACCCATAACCATACGGCATTGGGAAAAAAATGGTGAAAAACGGCCAATAAATCATACACAGGCCTTTGGATTTTCTTCAAAATTTCAGAGTATGTAGATCTTGATATGCTGAACATTAGAGTATGTAGATCTTGATATGCTGAACATTTTTTTTTTAATTTACACTTCACCTCTATCTGTTACAGTTTTTGAAATAAAAAATGCACAAATTTTGAAAAATTTACGGAAAAAGGGCTATAGCTCTCAGACGGGTTTCCAGTTTTCTTCAGAATTGCAGAGCAGATAGATCTCGGCATTCTGAACGATTTTACCCCATGTGAGATTTTTAATATCTGCATCGGTTTTTGAGTTATTGGCTAAAAACTGCAATTTACCCCTAGGTTCTATTTTTAGCACCGGCGGCCATGTTTTTCATCAGATCATAATAAAATGAGGATCGTTTGTACAGGACATGTCATAGATGATTACTATAAAGTTTCAAACCAATCCCTCCAGTAGTTTCAGAGAAGATTTTTGAAAGTGAGCTTACGACGGACGGACAGACGGACGACGGACGGACGACGGACGCAAAGTGATGGCAAAAGCTCACCCTGGCATAGCCAGGTGAGCTAAAAAAAAACTGGCTGATCAATCCGGCCAGACTATATGCAAAATGGGCATGAAGGTCAACAATTCTGTGAACCTATGAAGTTTGGTTGAAATCCGATAAAAGATGTGAGAGAACTGGCGGTCACAAACTTAACTTATCAAAATTCCAAAACGTTAAGAGATACAAAAAATCGATTGACATATTACAGAAAGCTTAAGACACAAGGAATGTAAGGAAAAAAAATCCCATCGAAATCCGATGAAAAATAAAAATTTTACATAATCTGCACATTTGCAATTTTAGACCTGTTTGGCCCGTCATGGCGCCGAAAAGAAACATGTTATCAAAAATCGAATAGTTAAGCGCCATGTTATTTTTTTATAAGGAATCCAGTGAAAACAAGAGGCTCCCAAGAGCCTGTATCGTTCAACTGGTCCTTGATTAACATAGACATTTAATGTTTAAGAGCCCATATACATGTATATAATTAAACTATATTAGTTTAGTGTTCCCCATGAGGTCCCATGTTAAACTATGTTCCCTGCTGGCAGCCATCTTGAATAAGTAGGAACCTGAAAAAAAAACATAATTCTTTTCAGGGGTCCACATTAAGACTATTTTGACAAAATTGGGTTCCATTGACTCAGTAGTGTTATAAGTTAAGAGAAGAATGTGTTTTCCATAAGGTCTAGTGTAACAAGAGGCTCTCAAGAACCTGTATCGCTCACCTGGACCATGGCTGACATAGATAAAAGGCATTTCCAATAAGAAAAACAAAACATAAAATTAAGCAGAATACTTTTTTTTCTAAATTTACAGTATTCTTGTTTGGTTTCCATGGCAACAGAAAGATCCACCATCCATTACAACCCATAACAGAACACCATTCGAAAAAAAAAAATTGGGCAGGGGTTCCCATCATAATCAAGGTAAATCATAATGCTGAAATTGAAACATTCAGACCACAATTCAAATAAAAATTCAAAAATTTGGGCAGAGGTTCCCCTTAAAATCAATAAGGGCCAATGTAAAAACTATGTTCCAAATGGTGGCAATCTTGGATGAGGTTTTATGTTCCTGCCAGATATATTTTTTGGATGGGACCACCTAAGGACCATTGTGGCTTAGTTTGGTTTTATTAATTTAATTGGACCAGTAGTTTCTGAGAAGAAAATCTTTGAATTGGCGGCCATCTTGGATGAGGTACAGACCTGCCAGATACCTTTTTTGGAAGGGACCATCTAAGGGCCATTGTGACTAAGTTTGGTTATAACTGAACTGGTAGTTTCTGAGAAGATTTTTAAATGTAAGTTCCATAGGGTCCAATGTTATAACTATGTTCCCCGCTGGCGGCCATCTTGGATTAGGTACAGACCTGTCGGATACCTTTTTTAGAAGGGACCATCTACTAAGGACATTGTGTCTAAGTTTGGTTATAATTGGACTGGTAGTTTCTGAGAAGAAGATCTTTGAATGTCTTTCCCATAGTGTCCAATGTTAAAACTATGTTCCCCGCTGGCGGCCATCTTGGATTAGGTACGGACTTGCCGGATACCTTCTTTGGAAGGGACCATCTAAGGACCATTGTGACCAAGTTGGGTCCCAATTTGCCCAGTGGTTTCAGAGGAGAAGATCTTTGAAGGAAAAGTTTACGACGGACGGACCGACGGATGCCAAGTGATGGCAAAAGCTCACCCTGGCATAGCCAGGTTAGCTAAAAACTAAGTTCCCCGTTGGCCGCCATGTTGGGTATAGTGCAGACCTGAAAAACCCAAGGACTATTGTGGCCAAGTTTGGTTCAAATTTGCTCAGCAGTTTCAAAGATCTTTAAATGTGTTTTCCCATAGGGTCCAATGTTAAAACTATGTTCCCTGCTGATTCCATGTTGAAGAAAGCGGGAACATGAAAAAACACTTTCTTTTGCAGGGGATCACCAAAGACCAAAGAGCTGTTGTGGCAAAGTTAAGTTATAATTGGCTCAATAGTTCAAAGGAGAAGATCTTTGATCATGTTATCCCATAGGGATCAATGTTAAAACTATGTTTCCCTCTGGCGGCCATCTTGGATATCGCATTGAAGTGAAAAACAAATTTTTTGCAAGGGACCACCCAAAGACTACTGTGGCCAAGTTTGGTTCCAACTGGCCCGGTAGTTTCAGAGGAAAAGATCTTTTTCCCATGGGGACCAATGTTAAAACTATGTTCCCCACTAGTGGCCATGTTGGATATAGCGTGAACCTGAAACACTTTTTTGTAAATGAGACCCCAAAGGACTATTGTGACCAAGTTTGGTTCAAAATGACCCAGTAGTTTTCAGAGAAGATCTTAGAATGTGTTTTCCCATAGGGTCCAATGTTAAAACTATGTCCCCCGCTGGCGGGCATCTGGGATATAGAGTGAACCTGAAAACACTTTTTTGGGGAGCCCCAAGGACTATTGTGACCTAGCTTGGTGCCATTTGGCTTAGTAGTTTCAGAGAAGATCTTTGAATGTGTTTTCCCATAGGGTCCAATGTTAAAACTATGTTTCCTGCTTGCCGCCATCTTGGATATCGCGCGGACCTGAAAAATAACTTTTTTGTAAGGGACCACGAAAGGACTACCGTGGACAAGTTTGGTGCCAATTTGCTCAGTAGTTTCAGAGAGGATCTTTGAATGTGTTTTCCCATAGGGTCCAATGTTAAAACTATGTTTTCCGCTGGCAGCCATCTTGGATATCCTGCGTCCTGAAAAACACCGTTTTTGTAAGGGACCACCCAAGGACTATTGTGGCCAAGATTGGTGCGAATTGGTCAGTAGTTTCAGAGAAGATCTTTGAATGTGTTTTCCAATATGGTCCACTGTTTAAACTATGTTTCCCACTGGCGGCTATCTTGGATATCGCACGGAACTGGAAAACACCGCTTTTGTAAGGGACCATCCAAAGAATATTGTGGCCAAATTTGGTGCCAATTGACTAAGTAGTTTCAGATAGATCTTTGAATATGTTTCCCGCTGGCGGCCATCTTGGATATCGCACAGAACTGGAAAACACCGTTTTTTGAACGGTACATGGGAAGTGCAATCCCTCGACAACCTCAAGAAACCCCATCAAAATCTCAAGAATGATAACAATTCTCCCTACAGCCAATAATGTGAAAACACCCAATTTTGTCCTTTTTGGTCCTTTTTTCAGAACGAGAGGGACCACAAAATCGAAAAACCAAAGTCTTCCTTTTGTGAAAAGGAACATTGTGTTAAAATTTCATAAGTATTGATCAAATGGAACTTAAATTAATAACCAAAATCAAATGTGTCTACAGACGACGCCAACCATGACGCGAACGACGACGACAACGACGACAGTGCCATACCATTATACGACCGCAAATGTTTTGTTGTCGTATAAAACTGTTCCCATGTGAAACGGGGAAATTGTGTATTTTTTCAGACTTCTCCTTAGCTACCATACAATTCTAATGTTTTGGTGAAATAAATCATTTCTAATTAATGGATCGTAAAATTTTGTGGTTTGAAATTCAATACATTTCCTGAAACTCAAAGACATGGTATTTGTATGGAACTCTTCCTAGATATATTTTATTGAATCAACCATTCTAAATATTTGAATTTCAATCAATTTTGATTCTTTTTTTTAACTCTAACAGAACAGGGATGTTTTTTGAATTATACCACGAAACCATATTTTTGTATATACATATATTTTTTTCAAATTAGTCATTCCAATTACTGAATTGCAAAAAAAGATGATTTTAATTTGGTTATAAAATTCCTGAATCTATCAAGGAAAGGGTATTTTTTAAAATCTACCTTTCAACCGAATAGAGTTCGTTTAAAATAAAAATCTTGGACTTGGAAGAAATTCAAGATTTCTGACGGCCTTTTATAATTTTTTATTTACCATAAGGTCATGCCGTAAAAAAAATTAATACAAAATTCCCAGTTCACAAGGCACATGCAAATAATAGAATTTGTTAGATATAAATAGATAACTTCGATTATAAAACTTAATATAAACATTCTACTTATTACAGGAAGTAAAAATTTCTCACCTTGGGCGAATTTCAAACTAAGGAGTATCTCCCTCTTTCATAGCTCTGTCCTTAGCTGATTTTGGATCTTCCATTAAGTTCCTATTGGTAATATGTTCTCAATCAGATTTTAAACATATTTCGGTTTATGGACTTCCAAATTTCTTGATTTGATGTATGCATTGAAAAGATATATGGTGTCGAGATGTGCAAATGCAGAAACATAATTCAGTTATATTCAGAATTTTCCTATTAAAATTTCTCGAACTTTTAAAGTGATAAATTTACTTGATTCAATATTTCTGCAATGAAAAGTGTAATATATGTTTCACAACAATTGATCTTGTTTTCGCTTTTTCATGTGTTTTTGGCTGTTCATTTATCAGATACTGAGAAAGCTTGAACAGCACTTCAAATCATTTCTCAAGATACAATGTGTATTCTTGTGTTGCGCTATTGATCTCAGCTTCCCCTAGTGCTTATCATCAGTGTATGTTCTATATAACTACTTATAATATCAATAAATTATCATGGGTTCTCACAACAGGGTGTCTTTTTTGTGTGTGCTGTCCAGCCAGTGGTATCAACACTAAATTTTAACCACAAACAGCACAATGATAATGTTTAATCTAACGTATCGCTGTACATCTCAAGTCCTACCAAATAGTTTATCACATTTATCACATTACATGCATAACGTTCCACATTTTTTCTGAAATTCAATTTCTATTACAATTTTGGGGTTCTCGTGGCATTCGTAGTGTGTTTTTTGTGTTTTTGAGTGTGACACTGTAGAGTTGAATGATGACAACATACTTTATCACATAAATCACAACTAAAGTTTCTCACTGTGTGTATATATTCAAGTGTCGTCGTAGGTCTGATTTTGTATCTTGTGTGTCGACTTAGATATGATTTGATATTAAATGCTTTATCAAAGAAATCACATCTATAGGATTTGTCATTGATGTGAATTCTAGTGTGTGTCTTTACCTCTTTCTTTGTACAAAATTCTATCTCACATATGTTACATTTATATGGTTTTTCTCCCTGTATATTCTTGTGTGTCGCCCTACATTCTCCTTCTTTTAAATGCTTTATCACACATATATTACATTTAAAAGGTTTATCACAAAAATGTTTTGTATGCATCGAGAAAAATGACTCCTATTACCAAACTATTTTCCACATACATCGCATTTGAAAGGTTTCTCACCAGCGTTAATCCTGGTGTGTCGCTCTACATTCTCCCTTCTTCTAAACACTTTATCACAAATACCACATTTAAAAGGTCTTTCTCCGGTGTGTATTCTTGTGTATACCTGTTCACTAAATTTGGTACTTAATCTCTTATCACATTTATCACATTTATAAGGTTTGTCACCTGTGTGTATTTGTTTGTGTCGCTGTACATCTGAATTTCTTATAAAAGCTTCACCGCATATATCACATTTATAGGGTTTATCACCAGTATGTATTCTTAAATAAACCCGTAAGGAACTTTTGCAAGAAAACTCATGACTACAAAAACCACATCGGTAAAGCATTATACCAGTATGTGCTCTCAACTAAATTTTGAACTCCCAGAAAAACTTATACAGGTAGACCTAAACATTTCAATATTAACCTCCGCCTACAGCGTCGTTCAATACTGGTTTTTAGGTCTATTAAAACTCATATCGACCTCCACAAAAAACCGTAATTGTATATTATTCTTAAGTGTCGTTTTAACCAAACACTACTAAACAGCTACATGTAATTCATCACTTTATATTATCACATTACATGTATAACACTTCTTTCACTCTTTCATCACAATTTTATGCGGTCTTTCGGGCATTGTGCTTTTTGTGTGTGTCGCTGTACACCTGAATGATGCCAATATGCTTTATCACAAAAATCACAATTCTCACGTGTGTTTTTTTGTGTGTTGTAGTAGGTCTGCATTTCTATAAAATGCTTTTTCACATATACCACATTCAAAGGGTCTCTCACCAGTGTGTGTTATTTCGTGTCGTCGTAGGTCTGCATTTCTACAAAATGCTTTTTCACATATATCACATTTTTAGGGTTTCTCACCAGTGTGTGTTCTTGTGTGTATAAGTAGATCTGAACTTGACCTAAATGCCTTATCACATATACCACATTTAAAGGGTTTCTCACCCGTGTGTATTCTTTCATGTCGTCTTAGGACTTCTCTTCTAGAAAATGCTTTTTCACATATACCACATTTAAAGGGTTTTTCACCCGTGTGTATTCTTTCATGTGGTCTTAGGTCTGCTCTTCTACAAAATGCCTTTTCACATATATCACATTTAAAGGGTTTCTCACCAGTGTGTGTTCTTGTGTGTATATGTAGATCTGAACTTGACCTAAATGCCTTATCACATATACCACAATTAAAGGGTTTCTCACCCGTGTGTGTTATTTCATGTCGTTTTAGGTCTGCCCTTCTACAAAATGCCTTTTCACATATATCACATTTATAGGGTTTCTCACCAGTGTGTCGTCTTATGTGAACCTGTAGATCTGAACTTGAACTAAATGCTTTATCACATATGTCACATTTAAAGGGTTTTTCACCAGTGTGTATTCTTATGTGCTGTTGTAGACCCATATTTGAAGTAAATATTTTATCACAGTAATTACATTTAAAGATTTTCTCACCAGTGTGGTATCTTTTATGTCGCTTTAGATATGATTTTGTAATAAATGCTTTATCACAGACGTCACATCTATAGGGTTTGTCGTTGGTGTGAATTCTGCTGTACGTCTTTACCTCTTCCTTTGTACAAAATGCTATCTCACATATATCACATTTACATGGGTTTTCTCCAGTGTGTATTCTTGTGTGTTGCTCTGCATTCTCCATTCTTCTAAATGCTTTATCACATTTAAACAGTTTCTCACCAGAATGTGTTTGCATGTGTCGGGAAAAATGACTCCTATCACCAAATTCTTTTCCACATACATCACATTTATAAGGTTTCTCATCAGTGTGTATCCTAGTGTGTCGCACTAAATTCTCCCTTCTTCTAAATGTTTTATCACATATACTACATTTAAAATGTTTTTCTCCGGTGTGTATTCTTGTGTGTACCTGTTTACTAAATTTGGTATTTAATCTCTTATCACATATATCACATAAATAAGGTTTGTCACCAGTGTTTATTTGTTTATGTCGCTGTACATCTGAAATTCTTATAAAAGCTTCACCACATATATCACATTTAAAGGTTTATCATCCGAAAGGAACTTTGCAAGAAGACACTTGACAACAAAATTTACATCGGTAAGGCATTATACCAGTATTTGCTCTCAACTTAAGGTCTGGTGTGTAAAACAAAAAATACAGAAGTTGCATCAAAAACAGTAAATTTGTTGTGCAAATAATTTCAACGCATTTTGAATGTTCTATCAGTCATGATATTTTTAATCCCTCACACGTATATTTGCATATATATTGATCAAATTCCTGGTGGTATATGACTGAGAAGACTTCATGTTTGTGAATTCTGTACTTAGATGAGAAACGATTATTGGATCATCATGTTCATATCTTAACACTCCTCTAGATTTAAAAGAAAAGGTCCAGCTGCTATGTTCACAGTACTGTCTTGTAAGTCAGAACACCTAAACTCAGTCTTTCCTTAAAAAAAGCACTTATTCAATTATCACTGCAGTTTTTAGTGTAAATGTGTAATCACTTATCTATGATCATTTATGACAATTACATTAATGTCTTTGCCTAAGAAAAAAAGACATCTATTTATATGTATTTTTTTTTAATTTGAAGTATATATTTCCCTTTTTAGTTTAAGATTATTATTTACGATTCCTGTTGAAATAAAAAACTGTATTTGTCGTTGCTAATCATAAATAAAGGTCTGCGACGAGCACAGCATGATACGACCGCAGCATGTCGACCACTGATAATTTAAAGATGAAAGATGAATGTGGACAAATAAAGACCTTATAACAGTAATTAGACGGACCAAATAAGGAGCTTGCCAGAATTACTAGCGGGACACAAACTATCGAAAAATAAGTCCTTTGAATATCTTATACATCAGAAACTGTAAGAGCTACATAAAATCTCAGATTAAATCTGTTGACTCAAAACTGAAAGCTTACCTCAAAAGAAACCTAAAGAAAAAATCCCATTGATATCAACAGAAAAATAAAGGGCTACGCCGAACGCGGCATAATAAGACCGCAGCATTTCGACCACTGAAATTTGAGCAAGTGTATTTAAAGTTAATGTGGACACAATAAAGAGCTTGACACAGTTATTAGCTGGACACAAAGTAGGCCTAAGGAACATAAAAAATTGTCCTTTTAAGCCCTTAAAGCTCAGAAACAGTTACACAAAATCTGTTGACATACTACCAAAAGCTAACAACAAGAGGAATCTAAAGAAAAAAATCCAATTGAAATCAGACGAAAAACAAGAGCTGTTGCCGAATGGCAGCCAAATATACCCCTCGCTAATTGAACCCTGGATCGATATGGTTAGTGCAAATTTAAGTTGGTGTGGACACAATACAGGTGTGGACACAGTACAATTGAGGTCACAATACAAGTATGCACACAATGATATAATCTTCAAGAAAGAACTTTTCATAAGGATTCCAATGAAAATACTCTGTCTTAATAAGACAAATTTGAAATTCACCTTTTTTAGCCTATTTGACATTTTACACAAAAATCATAAGCAGTAGAGAAAGTTCATTACAACACTTTGAAAACAACTTTTCAAGAGGATTACAATGAAAAAAAGTGTGTCTTTCCAACAGTTTGACTTTACAATATCTATCACTAAAATTTTTCTTGGAAAAAAAATAATTAGAGGAGAAATCAACGAAAGTCAAAGTCGAAATATTGCTTATTGTAAAGCAGAGCGTTACAGATGTCCCCCAAACGAACACTGTTAATGTTTTCCACAGTTTCCATAGCAACAGCAGCATCTATGAGATTTCTAAGACTTAACATTAATAACTATACGTCAGATAACTATCGGTAAAATTTCATCCAATTGAACCATTTTGAATTGTCCTACCTTTTTCCATTTCCATGGCAATAGAAGTCATCTTATAAAAAATTTTTGAGGCTTAAAATCATTTCTACACATGTCAGACAACCTTCCCGTAAACTTTCATCCAAATTGAAGCATTTTAAATTTTCCCGCCTTTTTTCCGTTTCCATGGCAACGGTCGCCATTTTGAGAATTTCAAGACCAAAATCAATTCTATGCATGCTAGGCAACCTTCCTGTAAAATTTCATCCAATTATGGGCACTTTGAATTTTCCCGCCTTTTTCTGTTTCCTTGGCAACGGTCGGCATTTTAAAAAAAATTGAGATCAAAAATCAATTCTATGCATGCTAGGCAACCTTCCTGTAAAATTTCATCCAATTCTGAGCACTTTGAATTTTCCAGCCTTTTTTTCCGTTTCCATGGCAACGGTCGCCATTTTGAAAATTTTGAGACCAAAAATTAATTCTATGTATGCTAGGCAACCTTCCTATGAAAAAAATCAATTCTATGCATGCTAGGCAACCTTCCTGTAAAATTTCATCCAATTCTGAGCACTTTGAATTTTCCCGCCTTTTTTCCGTTTCCATGGCAACGGCGGCCATTTTGAAAATTTTGAAAGGTTTCTGCACATCTACTCATATAGGCCAACATTCCAGTGAAGTTTCATAAAGTTTGGACCAATAGTTTCTGAGAAACACGAATTGAGCGGAAGAAAGAAGAAAAAAAACAAATAATAATAATAATAATAATAAGAAACGGAGTAAACACAATATGTCTCCCAAACTTCGTTTGGGGGACATAATTATCTCCCCTTCCTGATTTCAAACAATAATCTTATTCCTTCACGCACATTTACATATAGTGTTCTTCCTTTGTGTAAAGTTCCATCAAAATCCTTCAAGTGGTTTAAGAGGAGTTGTGCTTACGAGGTAGCCACATAGGGAATCAACGAAGAGTCTAAAGTCGAATTATCTCCCCTTCCTGGTTTTGGACGATAATTGTATTCCTTCATGCACATCTCCATATAGTGTCCTTTCTTTGTTTAAGTTTCATCAAAATCCTTCCAGTGGTTTAAGAGGAGTTGCGCTTACGAGAAGTGTGGGCAGACGGACAGACGGACGGACAGACAGACGGACGGACAGACAGACAGACAGACAGACAGACAGGGTGATTCCTATATACCCCCAAACTTTGTTTGCGGGGGTAAAATAAAGATTTTCAATATTTTGAAAAATTGCAATTTTGGCCCCTTTGACCCTTTAGTTCAGAAATGGCAAGAGATACGCTATATCTGTTAACACACCTCCAAAAGCTTACAACATGAGAAATCCAAAGAAAAAAAATCACATTGAAATCTGATGACAAATAAAAAAAAATTTTGACAAATTGCAATTTTGGCCCCTTTGACCATAACAGCTCAAAAATGGTAGGAGATATGCTAATTGCCCCTTATAGATCTAAAAAGAAAAAAAATTATCAAAAATCTCTATGTTAATTTTTCATAAGGAACCCATTGCATCTAAATCAGGCAAAATGTAAGAAATTAATAATTTTTAGATTTGCCCCTTTTGGGCCCCATTTATCTCATGAACGGTACATCCGACGTGAAATCTGTTGACATACTGCTGATTGGAAATTTTCTCAGGAGTACACAGAAAGAAACCCTATCAAGTTCTGATAAAAAATAAAGATTCTACAGCCCAATATATGAAAACACTCATTTTGCCCCCTTTTCGCGCCTTTTTGAAAACGGGAGGGGCCACAATATTAAAAACATATCCGGGCCTTCCTTTTGTGCCAAGGAACATTGTGTTAAAATTTAGTAAGGATTGATCAACTGCAACTTAAGTTATTGACCAAAAACAGAAGTGTCTACAGACGACGATGTCTAATAAACAAGATTTCAATATGCGCAATTTGGAACTTCATAGTGAAGTCCCATACAAAGTTTCAAGGAGATAAGATTTGTAGTTTCTGAGAATAGTGTAACAAATATTTTACTTTGACGGTATATGTGGAAAAAATCCAAGTTAGTAAGCAGAAGTAGATGTTCGGCAGACCTAATTTGATAAGTGCAATATGAAACCTCGTATGAAGTCACATACAAAATTTCAAGAGGCTGTGATTTGTAGTTGTTGAGAAAAGTGTAACGAAAATCTTACATTGACAATATATGTGAAAAGTATTCCAAGTCGGTAAACAGGAAATAGATGTTCGATAGATCTTCTTTCGATAAGCACAAAATGGAACATCATAATAAAGTCACATAAAAAGTTTGAAGGGGATGCGATTTGTAGTTGCTGAGAAAAGTGTTACAAATTTTTTGCATTGACAGTATATGCGGAAATAAAGTCGGGAAACAGGAAGTTGATGTTTGACAGATCTGATTTCGATCAGCGCAATATAGAACTTCATAATGACTTCACATACAAAATTTCAAGTGGCTGTGATTTGTAGTTGCTGAGAAAAGTGTTACGAAAATTTTTACATTGACAGTATATGTGGAAAGTATTCCAAGCCGGTTAACAGGAAGTACATGTTCGATAGACCTGATTTCGATAAGCGCAATATGGAACCTCTTCATGAAGTCACATACAAAGTTTCAAGCGAATGTAATTTGTAGTTCCTGAGAAAAAATGTGGAAATAATCAAAATTGGTAAACGGGAAGTAGATGTCTAATAAACTTGATTTCAATATGCTCAATTTGGAACCTCATAGTGAAGTCACATACAAAGTTTCAAGGGGATGTGATTTGTAGTTGCTGAGAATAGTGTAACAAACATTTTACATTGACTGTATATGTGGAAATAATCCCAGTCAGCATAAGCAGGAAGTAGATCGGCAGACCTGATTTTAATTAGCGCAATATGGAAAAAAAGTCCCACCTAGCAGGAAGTTGATATCATCAGGTGACCAAAATGACAGACGACACATTCATCCTATATATAATGTCAAATACAAAATTTGAAATAAATCAGCCCAGCAGTAGCCGAGAAAAGTGCGACAAAAAATTTCACTCGACAAAAAATTTCACTATATTCAAAAAAGGGAAAAATGGCAACGTCACGCCAAATAAACAGGAAGTCGACATCATAAGGTGGCCAAAATGGCAGATGACGCATTCCCCCTATATATAAAGTCAAATACCAAATTTGAAATAAGTTGGCCCAGCAGTAGTTGAGAAAATGCAATGAAAATTTTCACTATCATGTTCAATCATGGGAAAAATGGCAAAGTCCCGTTAAACAGGAAGTTGATATCATAAGGCAACCAGAATGGAAGACGACACATTCCCCTATATATAAAGTCAAATACTAAATTTGAAATAAATTGCCCCAGCAGTAGGTGAGAAAAGTGCAACGAAAATTTTCACTACTAGTATGTCCAATAAAGAGGAAAAAAATGGCCAAGTCTCGCCAAACAGGAAGTTAATATCATAAGGCAACCAAAATGGGAGACAAGGCATTCCTTCTATATATAAAGTCAAACACCAAATTTGAAATAAATCGGTCCATCAGTAGCTGAGAGAAGTGCGACAAAATTTTCACCATGTTCAATAAAGGGAAAAAAATGGCTAAGTCCCTCAAAACAGGAAGTTGATATCATAAGGCGACCAAAATAGGAAACGACACATTCCCCCTATATATAAAGTCAAACACCAAATTTGAAATAAATCGGTCCAGCAGTAGCTGAGAAAAGTGCGACGAAAATTTTCCCTATGTTCAAGGGAAAAAATGGCGAAGTCCCGCCAAACAGGAAGTTGATATTATATGGCAGACAAAATGGCAGATGACACTTTCCCCCATATATAAAGTCAAATACCAAATATGAAATAAATCAGCCCACCAGTAGCTTAGAAACATGCAATAAACTTCGGACGGACGGACAAAGGTATTCCAATATACCACCCACTCACGAGTGGGGGTATAATTATCATCTGAAGCAGCATCAGTATAAAGACACATTCGGATTTCGTTTGATTTTATGCATTTAAAACATTTTTGAAATTATTGATTTCATTTGTTTTGGTTCCAGCGCTGCTGATGAGAAATTAATTTCCGAAATGGTCATACAGCTTATCAAAATTATTGCAGTTGGAGTTTACATATGTGTTATGGTCTCATGTTCATTTACTCCATACATGCCATATATCCTTTCGTAAAATATTTTATACAGGAGTTTGTCTTGTATTTCAGTGTGGAGTTGGTTAAACAATTCCCCGTGGTAGAGTTGTATGCCCTTTATTTTTCTTAGATATGGTGTACTTGTACATCAGATAATATCTCATGTGTACACTTTGTTCAGATACTATCATCTAAATTTATGTAAATTCTAAAACCTTAGGACTAACTCCCTCCATCGTAGTTTTGTCCTTAGCTTTATTTGATATTACTGATTATTCGGATTTCGTTGGGTTTTATGCTTTTAAAACATTTTTGAAATTATGGTTTTCCTTCGTTTTGGTTCTAGTGCTGCTGATGAGGAATTAATTTCCGAAATGGCCAGACAGCTCATTAAAATTATTGCAGTTGGAGTTAACAGTTGGAGTTAACATAATGTTTTGGTCTCATGTTCATTTACTCCATATCCTTTTGTAAAACATTCAGCATGTTCAGAGCAAACATATGTGTTATGGTCTCATGTTCATTTACTCCATATCCTTTCGTAAAACATTCACTGACAAAAGATAATTGATGCGCCATATGTAGTTTCTCAGATATGAACCTTAACACAAACTTTGACCTGAGTCATTGAAGCATAAAATGAAAGTACACGTAAGAGTCACCCAATTATCATCTGAAGCAGCATCAATCTTCAAGATGCGTCCACTGACCGAAGATTTTTTGATGTACCACATGTTGTTTTTCAGGTATAAACTTCAACAAACCTTTGACCTGAGGTGGGATGAACGGACGGACACTCGGACGGACGAGGGGAAAACAAACATTCTAATGTGAAATTAAGGTAGAGGTAACTTTATGGTGCCAGATGGTATGTACCTAATAAGATATAACAATAAACTTCAATTGGAGATTCTAGCTAGGTGTTACAATTGCTGATGTAAGAAATTGACAAAGTCACTGGACCATGAAATTAAGCAAAAATTCATGCTAGGAACTCTAAATTTATATCATTGTACAAGTTATAACTGTTTTTTGTTTAGAAAATTGTACAAGAAATTACTTGTACAATCCAAATTGTACAGGTTATAACTTGTATGATGCCATCATACAAGTTATTACTTGTACAATATTTTCATACAAGTAATAACTTGTACAAAATAATAACATGTACACAACAAATATAACTTCAAAACATGGAGTTTATCTTAAAATTTGCAATTTAATTGCTCTTGGTTATGCATTAAATATCTAAATTAAAGAAGTTTAGTGAGCAAGCTCACATACCCCATGCCCCCACATATCAGAAAATCCTGCATTACTAACTCCAGAGGTACCCTATAAGCAATATTATACATAAAAATGACAAAGTTCATCAATGTGTAATTTTGTCAAAAATTATCAAAATTCAAAATCCAAGTAGCATGTGCATCTTTGATTTATATGCACAATTATGCTGCAAAATAAAAACTTCCTATATTAAAGGCCGTAGGAGGAGTTATCAAAGTGATCAAAAATAAAAATCCAAGTATCATGCACATCTTTGATATATGCACAATTATGCTGCAAAATTAAAACTACCTATATTAAAGACTGTATGAGGAGTTATCCGGATAAACGATGTACCCCTTAATCAATATTATGCTTAAAAATGACAAAGTTCATCAATGTGTATTTTTATTAAAATGATCAAAAATCAAAAGCAAAGTAGCATGCACATCTATGATATATGCACAAGCAGCCTGCAAAATAAAAACTTCCTATCTTAAAAACTGTAGGAGGAGTTATCCGGACAAATGATGTACTCCTTAGTGATGACAGACAGACAGGCAGACCAGTCAAACACTATTTACCCTCCGCAACTTCATTGCATGTGGTATTATAATAATACTGTCTAACCATGCTAACAGCATGCCCACTACTTTTTGCAGTTGGGGGTACATGTACTCTTTGAATTTAAATTTGGGGGTACAAGGCGTTTTCTGAGGGTACATATGTATACCAGTTCGCTGCTTAAAACATTTTCGCAAGGAACTTATCAAGTTGCATGACATATTGCGACGACTATTTTCCTTTCACTTTTGATTTGAACAATACATTTGGATCTGAAAACCACAATGTTAAATAATCAATTTTTTTCAAATGTACCTGCTTGCACGTTTTAATTTTTGAAATATACGTGCAAATTTTATAATGTACGTGAATTACGTACTGCAGTACGTGAATGGGCATGCTGTCTAAATGTACAAAAGCATCAGGGAGATTTAAAATACTGAAATTTTCACACCCCACCTCCACAAACACTGTTTGCAGAACGGAATTTTGGGGATTATATAATAAACATCTTAGTATTTAGTCATAAAATACAAATTTATTATAATTGGTTTTATAGTAATGTACCTACATTCATGTACATGATTTTTCAACCAAAATAAACAAATACAAAATGGTAATTTTCGTATTTTTAGGTTTTTACAATTTTCTATTACAAACTTTTAACTTATTATACATTTCATCCGGAGCACCTGATGATACCTCAAGTTTTTATAGGGGTTCGCACTGCTGGTGCTTTAGTTTTGTGACGTTCTTGTTCATTTTCGTTTATTTTTTATGTCTTTGTCATGCTGTCTCAGATCGCATTGGATTTGAATTGCAATGATTTTGGAGTTTGATTTCGGGATTTCTCCTTTGCCCATTTTTAATTTCGGGATTTCCCCTTTCCTCGTTTTTGTTTTTGCTTCGGTATTTGTTTGCCGTTGTATTCATCACAATTTTTAACCAGTATGTTAAAACCATATAGATGACCAGATTCAAGACATCTGAGAAGGAATTGTATTACTAAAATCTTGTGTATTGTGCCATATATGTATATTAGAAGGACGACCCACCTATGCCAACATTCATCCCCATCCAATTTTATAGATTTTGATTGTCTTTATCGTTTACGTGTTTTACGAACCCACTGCCAAATTTTTGAGTCAACAGAAACCAGCAAAGGTATCAGTGAATATTTCCTGATAAGATGATTATATTTCTTGAACATATCCAAGAAGTCTTTGGCCAATATCTGTAACACATACACATATTTGTCATCTAATCACAAAAATATATTAAATTCTAGAATCCAAAAACTTCAATTTTTCAATATTTTTTCCAAATTTTTTGTTTGCACTTAATTACAGACTGAAATGATCAATTGCAATCTCTTTGTAGCTATATAAATAAAAATATATAATGTTACCGTTTGTATGCATATTTGAACATTATTTTGCTCTATTACAAACTTATTCTTCACATAAAAAGACTAATTTTAGATTCTTTTAAAAACAATGAAGAGATAATTTCTTTTAAATTACATTTAAAATGATAAAATATTTACTGAAAATAACAAAATAATCATTATTTTCACTTAATCAAAGATATATTTTCGCTTTTTTATTGTGAACGGATTAAAACTTAAAAAACTAAAAATCCGAAAATTCCCATTCGGCACCAATATATCGAATTTGACTACCCATTAACCCAGCCCATGGTATTATTTGTGATATATGGGAGTCTCTGTGAATTTTTGTGCTTGAAAATGATATTCCATTTCACCTTTATACAATGTTACTAAAGTTTAAGCTTTTCATATAAATAAAATGAAATAAATTGTGTTTGATATTTGTGGTAAGGGGTAATATGCTTGTAATTAATGAGGCTGTGGTTACTCTAAAATTTTTAAAAGCACACTTTCCAATGGCTTAGATATAATGAAACGATATTTAATCAACATTTTCAAGTTTTATATCATTTTCATGAAGTATTGGCATCTCAAAGTCAAAACAGTAAGAATTCTGAAAAAAAAATGGAAATTCCCATTTTGCATACAATTTTGAGCAGAAGAGTTGAAAAGAGACCTCTAAAAAGGTTAAATCTACTTAAATTATTTTCTGTATGTCAGCTTTAATGAAATACACACTACAATTCCCATTAAACATTATTTTTCCATCATTTAGAGCCTGAATATTTCAAATTTTGCCCATAATTTTTAGGGGGTGGGGGTGCTAATTTAGACATTTCTGAACCTACAATATGTCCAAAACTAAATTTGTGTACACAATTTGTTGTAAACATATCTTAAATCATGATTACAAAGACAATTATTAAATATATATTCAGATTTGTACGTCTACGATCCTAAAGTCAGAAAGTAGAAATTTTGAAAAAATCTAAAATTCCGAAAATTTCCATTTTTCAAAAATTTATACTGAAAATAAAAATATATGGACTTTACAAACTAGAACAAATGAAACAAGAGCTGTCGCCGAATGACAGCCAAATATACCCCCGCTCACTGAACCCTGAATCTATATGCTAAGTGCAAATTTAAGTTGGTGTGGACACATACAGGTGTGGACACAGTACAAGTGTGGACACAATACAAGTATGGACACAATGATAAAATCTCCAAGAAAGAACTTTTCACAGGGATTCCAATGAAAATACTCTGTCTAAATCAGACAAATATGAAATTCACCTTTTTTTTTAGCCTATCCAACATTTTACACAATCAAAGTCCCAAAGGGACTGGTGGATTAGTGTCTATGATGGCAATGATCTGTATCTAATCTATTGAAATTTTATGTACACTGTCCAATAGTGTCCATGTATGATATGAATAATTGCCTGTCTATGTCGTGCATAATTACTCATTTTTTACTACGGGTCTATATCAAAACCAAGAAAGGTACAAAAACCATGTTTTGCTCATCAAGAAAATTAACATGCCTTTCTGACAGTCAGCAAGTATTTAATGGTGGCCATCTTCATTTGATCACACAAGCCAATCAATGGCAATCAAACCATTAGAGACAAATATCCAAAGAATTTTGATTTTATACCAGAAACCAGGGACTATATATAGTCCCTGCAGAAACCTATTACATATTATGGGTTCCCTGCTGTACACTCAACATAGACTAAACAATGACAGCATCATCTTGATCAAGTACAGTTTGAAATTTAATTCTAAAGAAGATGCCTGAATGAAAGGTTTGTGAATGCTGACAAGACGCAAAAGCTGACAAGACATGAGCAGCAATAACCTGCTCTTGTTGGAGAGAATATTTCGTCCAAGAAACACACGAAAAGCTTGCTACATGTACATAGTAATCCTCAGTAGTAGATGTCCAGCAGTGGATTTTGCTGAGTAAAGAAGTTGAAGTTGAAGTTGAAGACATGAAAACGATGATCTGTGCCAAGCTCTTTGTGCAACAATGCATCTCAATTCGCGTTATGATATACATTCTCATGCAAAAATGACTGTTATGCATTGTAAATACTCAAATGACATTATCTCAATTTTTGTTTGACCAAACTCTGATCAACGGCAATTATAAACACGCAACACCCCGGACTGAACATTGTTGGACGCCCCGGGGTTGGACGAACGGCAATCAACAGATCAACACCCCTGCCTGATCCTATTTCGAATTAAGTCAATTCCAACCCCGATCGTTGCAAAATATCGTCTGTTTCGGAATATGCACCTTGACAACTGTTTCTAGGTAATACTTTGTATTTACCGATGTACGACTTCTTCAGTATTTTGTTTTGAGTCGGCCATTTACATGTATACCGAACGCGGACCTCGGAGAAGACACTACATGGCAATCGCAACAAGTATAATGGAACAGCCAACGTGGAACAGCCGTACTTTTCCATTCACTAATAATTAGAAATGTAAACAAACATTACGCCTTCCGTAGATTGTAAATAATGGACTGTTGTTCTCGACGGCTACTGAATTTGATTTTTTATTTCCAATGCGTTGTTCTTTTATGATTTATTTCAAAACAGCCACATCGTTTCATTGAGGGTTCAGGGAAGTACATACAAAATCGGTCTTCCATATTCATACATCTACACACAAAATTTTATGAATGGGAAATTCATTCAGTGATTAATTAACGAATTCGGGCACCATCTAAGTGTTGAAAAGTTCGGGCAATCAAATTAATGTTCAATGAAAATAGACTATTGAGTGTCAGAGATTTTTATGAGATCANTGTCTAATTTAACAGAAACGGCAAATGTTGAAGCTGTTGGCTAATTATTAGCCAGTTTCAGTTAAATTAGCCAAAAATCGCCAAGATTAGACAAAAGGGTTTCCTAGTGCGGGTCGTAACATAGGATAGAATTCTATCCTTTGGATAGACACTAATCCAAAAATCATAAGCATTAGAGATATTTCATTACAACACCTTGAAAACAACTTTTCAAGAGGATTACAATGAAAAAAGTGTCTCTCAAAGAGTTTGACTTCACAATACACATATCTATGCTTCAAATTTTTTCTTGGAAAAAAAGATAATTGCAGGAGAAATCAACAAAAGTCAAAGTTGAATTATCTTCCCTTCCTGATTTCAAACAATAATCATATTCCTTCATGCATATCTACATAAAGTGTTCTTTCTTTGTGTAAAGTTTCATCAAAATCCTTCAAGTGGTTTCAGAGGAGTTGCGCTTACAAGTTAACCCATACATAGGGATCAACGAAAAGTAAAAGTCAAATTATCTCCCCCTTCCTGGTTTCAGACAATAATTATATTTCTTCATGCATATCTCCATATAGTGTCCTTCCTTTGTGTAAAGTTTCATCAAAATCCTTCGAGTGGTTCAAGAGGAGTTGTGCTTACGTGGTAACCAATACATCGGAACTCAACGACATGTCAAAGCTGAATTATCTCCCCTTCCTGGTTTCGGACAATAATTATATTCCTTCATTGACATCTCCATATTGTGTCCTTCCTTTGTGTAAAGTTTCATCAAAATCCTTCCAGTGGTTTAAGAGGAGTTGCGCTTATGCGAAGTGTGGACAGACGGACAGACAGACAGATAGACAGGGTGATTCCTATATACCCCCCAAACTTTGTTTGCAGGGGGTATAATTAATTGACAGTCTTAAATCGTTATTTTTTGCAATTTTTGCAGGAGGAGGGGTACATTTTTCTGTATCCCCAGATCATAAAGAGGGCACAAAGTGCCCAAAAATGTATTCATTTTAAAAAATATTAAACTAGCTTTAATTTGATAACAAATTTAAGTACAGATTACTTATTTTTAAAAAATTATAGAGCTTAAAAGATCAAACTTAGGTTAAAATGAAAATACAAGAATTTTTTGTGGTGTACTATAAAAGTGGCTCTATACTGTCTATGTGTGTTGGTTTTGTTCGTGTTAACATGTTTAATTTTGAAGAGGGGACATAGACATGATAGAAGGACTGAAAAAAATCTGTCTGTTTCAGAGGTGGAGGGCAGTTCACAGAAAGTGTTTCCAGCCCTAGGACTATATTTATTGTTCTAAAGTGCTTCGCAAGAAAAGGGTAGGTAAACATACCTTTGCGCTGCGAATTAAGGTATTTTAAACAGCCCTTTTCTTAAAAAGCACTTTAAGTCGACAAATAAATTACTCTGAAACTTTGATTATTACTTATATGTTCCAATCTATCACTTTTTCCAACCAAAGAACATAAAATGTTTACCTGATGTTCAGTGGACTTTGTTCGGTAACTTGAAGCCGAGTTCTAAGGCAGTTATGAAGTCAATAACTCATTTTCTTCCTGTAAACAGAAAAATAAATAGATGTTTTACCTCATTTTATTCCTGTGAATAGAAAACTAAATGAATGTTTTATCCCATTTATAATTCCTGTAAATAGATAACTAAATAGATGTTTTACCTCATTTTCTTCCTGTAAATAGAAAAACTAAATAGAAGTTTTACCTTCTTTCTTCTTGTAAATAGAAAACTATTTAAAATAGATGTTTTACTTCATTTTCTTCCTGTAAATATAAAACTAAATGGATGTTTTACCTCATTTTCTTCCTGTAAATAGAAACCTAAATGATGTTTTACCCCATTTTCTTCCTGTAAATGGATAACTAAAAGGATATTTTACCCCATTTTCTTCCTGTAAATAGATACCTAAATAGATGTTTTAATCATTTTCTTCCTTTAAATAGAAAACAATACTCTCTATGTGTGCAGGTTTTGTTCGTGTTAGCATGTTCTGTTTTGAAGAGGGGACATAGAAGGACTGAAAAAAATCAGTCTTTTACAGAGGTGTAGGGGTGGTCCACAGAAAGTGTTTCCAGCCCTTAGACTATATTAATTGTTCTAAAGTGCTTTGCAAGAAATGGGTTGGTAAACATACCTTTGCGCTGCGAACTAAGGTATTTTAAACAGAACTTTTCTTACAAAGCACTTAAATTCGACAAATAAATTACTCTGAAACTGTAATTATTACTTATATGTTCCTATCTATCATTTTTTCCAACCAAACAACAAAAAATGCTTACCTGATGTTCAGTGAACTGTGTTCGAAAACTTGAAGTTTAGCCGAGTACTAGGGCAGTTATGAAGTCAATAACTCGTTTTCTTCCTGTAATAGATAAATAAAAAGATGTGTTACCTCTGCTTGCTGTTAACAGAAAACTAAATGGATGTTTTGCCTCATTTTCTTAATGTAAATAGAAAACTAAGTAGATGTTTTACCTCATTTTCTTCCTGTAAATAGAAAAATAAATAGATATTTTACCTATTTTGTGGTTTCAAACATGTTAAGGCTGAATGGCAATGTGTAATTTTTAAATTACTGTGTCTTAATTCATTTATCAGTTGAAGTATTACTGGCAAAATACAGAAGAAATAAACATCCAACAGAATTATTTGTTTAATTTTCATATGTTAAGTGTATTCAAGGTAGCATAACAGTCTTAGCTTTCGAAAGAAATAGCAGAAATTGTCATTCCCTGGCTTTGAATGCCCATTTCTGTGTTATTAGAATAGATAAAATGACAAATTTAAATGAGGTATCAAATGAAAGGAAAATGTTTGATTTGACTTTTAATGCTAATTTCAATATTATTCCTTTTCAGCATCTATATCTGAATTTCTGTATTTGGAAAATTGTTGGATTTTTCCGTTATATTTTCAAAACCAAAAAAAAATGTTTTCAGCATTGGTAAAAGGAAGCTGAATTCTGTTTACTTTGTCCAACAGAATCATTTAAACGCATCAAAACCGTGTATCATATTTTTCACAGGATCTGGTTTGAAAAATAGTGAAATTATTTCACTCAGAATTTTTTTTTTTGGTTTCAAACTTTGAATTCAATTTAATTTTTAGTCAGGCCTTGTATCAAAAACATGAGACTTTGCAGCAATTATTGGGTTCTTTCGGATAAAGTACATTGTAAACAGAATTCTGCTTCCTGTAAACTTATTTTCATTTTCATTTTAAAAATATAATCCACAAAACTTAATATTTTGCTAAGTACAGAAATCTAGACATTGATTCCTAACATAACTTCTATTGAATTAAGCATTTACTGATGGTTTGATGCTTCTTTCCTTTGATACCTCATTAGTCATTTAATTTTTACTTCGCCTCAACGAAGTTGAGGGGGACTATTGGAGTACCCCCGGCGTCCTCGTCCGCGTCTACATCTACGTCCGCGTCTACGTCTACGTCCGTGTCCGCATTTGGGCATATATCTCTGCAACTATGAAGGGTAGGGTCATCAAACTTTGTGTGCTGATGCATCTTGGGCTATCTCACAGCCTCCAAGAAAATTNGAAATCCGATGAAAAATAAAAATTTAAGGTTATCTGTAAATTTATGATTTTGGCCCCCTTTGGCCCCTCATAGCTGGGTAAGGAAACAAGTTATCAAAAATCTAATAGTAGAGCGCTATGTAAACCTTTCATAAGGAATCCTTTGAAAAAAATTGCATCAAAATCGGACTAAAAATAAAAAAATTAAATTTTTGAAATTCGCCCCTTTTGGGCCCCATTTATCTCGTGAACGGTACATGCCACGTGAAATCCGTTGGCATACTCCAGATTGGAAATTT
>MJUU01049283.1:0-13048 GCA_002080025.1 Modiolus philippinarum
CTGAGCTTCCTTATGGTCCAATTTATTGTGTATTCCGATTTCAAGATATACCATAAGCACTTCCTGTTTGCCGAGACGTCATTGTTTTTCATTGTTGTACAATATATGGAATTTTTCATCACAATTTTTCCTGAAACTGTAAGTGAGATTCAATTGTTGTTTTGCACAGACCTTCCTTATGGTCAAATCTATCGTGTATTCCAATTTCAAGGTTAAGTCATAAGCACTTCCTGTTTGCCGAGACATCATTGTTTTTCATTGTTGCACAATATATGGAATTTTTCGTCACAATTTCATTTGAAACTGTAAGTAGGATTCAATTGTTATTATGCACAGATATTCCTTATGGTCCAATCTATCCTGTATTCGGATTTCAAGGTTATGTTATAAGCACTTCTTGTTTTCCGAGACGTCATTGTTTTTCATTGTTGTACAATTTATGGAATTTTTTGTCACAATTTCTTTTAGAAATGTAAGGCAGATTTAATTGTTGTGCAGACAGTTATCGTTGAACATGTTGGTTACTACGATTATATCATTGTGTTTATACTTGAATTGTGTCCACACTTGTATTGTGTCCCTATACAATTAAATTTGCACTTGCCACATTGATTCAGGGTTCAATGAGCGGGGGTATATCAGGCTGCCATTCGGCGCCAGCTCTTGTTATGTATGATGCATTTTGGGATAACAACTGCAATGCATGCTTCGGATGCTGTCTGTGACCTACATTTTACGATTGAGTGACTTGGTTAGGTGAATGGTTAAAGTCCATTCCAGCTTACTGACATGCCCCAAATCAACCATTTTAGTATGTATGTTGCATATTGGGATGACAGCTGTAATGAATGCTATGAATGCAGTCCATTTTATTCATTTTACGCATGAATGAATATGTTATCAAGATAATGATAGAAACTGACATTTAATTTGTGAGATAATGCTGTGTAACCAGGTGAGCTTAGCAGGCTGTGGCTTCTTTCTATGTTTCTGCTGTAATATGACTTCAGAGGTGTATGAATTTGGTACATGAAGCATAGCATGAATGCCCTTACTATCATCTTTATGCATACCAATGGTCTGAACTTCATCAAGCACAATCCATTTTTAGCTCCCCTGGCTATGCCAGGATGAGCTTTTGCCATCACTTGGCGTCCGTCGTCTGTCCCTCCGTCGTCCGTCCGTCCGTCCATCGTCCGTCCGTCGTTAGCTCACTTTCAAAAATCTTCTCCTCTGAAACCACTGGGTCAAATGGAACCAAACTTTAATTGAATCATCACTAGGGTATCTAGTTTCAAATTTGTAATTTTGTATGTCTTAAGTCAAACAACATGGCTGCCGTTACTAAAAATAGAACATAGGGGTAAATTACAGTTTTTGGCAAATAACTCAAAAACCGTTACAGATATCAAAAATCTGACAGGGATAAAAATGATCAGCATGAGAAGATCTACCCATGCTGAAATTTTGAAGAAAATCTGACAACCGGTCTAAGAGTTATAGCCCCTTTTCCGTAAAATTTTCAAAATTTTGATGTTTTTTATTTTTTATTGAAAAAACTATAACAGATAGAGGTTAAGTTTAAATTGCAAAAATGTTCAGCATGTTAAGGACTATATTTTATTGAACACATTCAAGTTTTCCGACCTCTTCCAAGATGGCCGCAAGCGGGGAACTTAGTTTACCAGTTGACCTAATGGGAAAATTCATACAAAGAACTTCTTCTTGAGAACCACTGAATGGATTTGAACCAAACTGGGCATGAATGATGCTTATGAGGTGCTGACCAAGTGTTATTACTTTGGTGCCAATCTGTCATCTTACATGACCGACAGCATTGGACCCTATGGGAAATGCACACAAAGATCTTCTAAAGAACTGCTGAATGGATTTAAATCAAACATGACATGAATGATGCCTGTCAGGTGCTGACCAAGTGCCACCAGCTGTGAACTTAATATAACAAAAGATCTTCTTCTAGAGAACTGCTTAATAGATTTAATCCAAACTTTGTTGATGAGAAGCTGACCAAGTGTTGTTACTTCAGTTCTGATCCATCATACAACATGGCCTCCAGCAATGAATTGGACCCTAAGGGGAAATGCATACAAAGATATCATGGAAACCATTGAATGGATTCAATTTAAACATTGCATAAATGAAACTTGTGAGATTTGACCAAGCTTGTTACTTTGGTGCTGATCCGTCTTCAGACATGACCACCAGTAGCAAAACTTAGTTTAACATTGGACCCAGTGGGAAATGCATAAAAAGATCTTCTCGTCTAAAACTGCTTGAACAATCTCAGTAGAATTTTGATATGATAGTCCTTATGTGACCCTCTTCAAAGTTTTATGTTAAATAACTGCCAGTAGGGAACGTAGATTAACATAGGCCCCTTAAGTTTGGAAACTGCATTCAAAAATCTTCTCTGAAACTGCTTGAACAATTTTAATTAAATTTTATAAAAAGTTTCTGATTTTTATGTACAAAATGTACATATACACCACCAAAGATGGACCATCAATTGGGAATTAAAGTGCTGCAGGACCCAGATGAGCGATACAGGCTCTTGAGAGCCTCTTGTTTAAGTTTCATATTAACACATTCTATGCTTTTTTGTTTTTATCCAATGTAAAAGAGGAGGTGATGTAGTTTTATCTTTATCCTCCAATGTATCAGTCTGTATAATTCTGTGTTGCGCATGCAGACATGAATAAACAATCAAAGGATATGGAGTAAATAGAACCAAGCAAATGAACGATGCTTTTATTACTGTTCTTCATCTTGAACTTGCCATGAGGCTTTCAACAATGAGTTTTGAACTGTTGGTCCATGCCATCTATGAGTCAACAGTATCCCAGCAGAAACAATTCAGGTCTAATAACAATGATCATTAGCTATGATTAATTACCAATTGATATTCATATTATGGAAATATTTCCAAGGGTGTTTATTAGGAATTTTATGGTAATATTTATCTGGGGGAATTTAAGTAATTCCTTCACACTCTGTAATCATATTTAAATTATTTTCCATTTATCTTGTCATGTGGAGTATAGATGGACTGCTGGGACAAATGATTTACATTATAAATCTCTGACCAGTAAAGGATATTAGCCTGACAATTCACCTGTGTAAAAACTACCTGTATCTCTCAGTAACGGAGACAGTCAAATTATCAAGTAAGTTTTCTTTTATTATGATATCTCTGATATGGGTCCAAGTTAAGTTTTCAGTATGTTCACTTGTTGAAATTGAAACCATTTTACTGCAAGTTGAAGTACTGTCCAATGTTAAATTAGGACAAGTTAAAGGTTTTTATTTCACAAATTAAAAAAAAAAAAAACACCTGTCATACCAAGTGTGTTAAAAATCTACCAGTAACTACTTCTGTAAATGCCTCTTCCTTGTTGGATTTTCATCATGTCTGCCTCACTTTCATTTCTGCAATTACGTGTATTTCATTATGATCTTTGAATTATTAAGGGAGTTAACTCCCTTAATAGATGGTTATCTATTATGGTAGTATTAATACCCACACGACCAGGGTATTCTTTCATATGAGAGTCATATTTTGACATGCATGTAAAGGGGTCACCTCTTGTAATAGATGCCTACCACTAATCTTTATTGCCATAAAATTGTTTTGTTTGTTATATTTTTATTTTTTTTTAACAAAAAAAAAAAAAATATATATATATTACTTGAGTTTTTTCCAGTGTAAAGTGAAAATTTTGCAATTTAGATTTTTCCATGTAATGATCCTTTATTTTAACGTATAGTAGTAGTATGGTGGTTTATCGCCTTGAATGCCTATATAGGTCTCTCACAGCATTTTAAACCTGGAGGGACGCCCACTCCATTTGCAATATAATTTTGGAACCGTTGATCTCCCCTGGTATCCGCTGACTGTCTTGCGACTTCGCAGTCGAATGCCTTGATGGGTTGAATTTTTTGGTGTAGAAGGACTTTGAAGAACTCAAAGCCCTAACTACGATATGCGCCGCCGTTAGCCTGCATGTCTTGACCCCGAGAGACCAAGACCCATTCTACACGTTGAATGGTGCAGTTGCCCAGTTCTCACCATCGTACTGGAGTACTCTTGTGGAGGTGGTCGTGCATCTTCGAGAACTTCTTTAACGTATATATAATTCCTGTGAAGTTAGTTTCCTTATTTGTCAATGGGAAATATTTTGTTTAAAAAAAAAAAACAACAACAAAAAAAAAACAACAAAAAACAACAAAAAAACCAACAAAATACAACCATATATAACAGAAAATGTCTCGAGGGAAAAAATTTGTTGTTTATGATATTTTCTTTTATCCTTTGACCAATTATGATGTCATAACATTAGTATATTACAGTACAGAAAGAGTGGTACCGTGACAAATCACCGTGATAGCCATGTCCCACTCTGAGAGTGATACTGAATAACTTTTTATCTTTAAGAGATATCTCAATTATTTTTTCTGCATTTTAAGTGGTATAATACACCACTCTTAATACAAAAGAGAGTAGGAAATAATCTCAAATAGGAAAAAAGATATTTAGATCCACTCTTAGAGTGGGACATGTCTATCACAGTGATTTGTCACGGTACCACTCTTTCTGTACTGTAGGTCACTGTGGACTTTTGCAATCACTGTGGTTGTCAAACCTTACATTTTATAGTTCCTTTAGGGAACTACTATGAGTAAAGAGGTTGACCTAACAGTGAGTGTGATCCAAAATTGTAATGGCCTCACAGCATGAAGCGTTACAAATGAAGCATAATACATGCAATGTATTTGGCCTTATAAGCATCTTGGGCACTTAAAAGATGAAAGATGTGATTACTTATAAGGATTACTAACTATCAGGTATTTTAATGCAACATTAAAGTAACAGATTATTTGATTGGTTAAAACTGACCATAAATTATCGATCTACATGCCTAGGCCAAAGTAGGTTCCCTGTCAAGTCTGGTTCCTTGTCAGCCCTCCACATTGACTGTAAACTGCATACCACGAACTATTTTTTATACAAAATACTATTGCATAAGTGCCAGTTATATATGGTAATTTAGTTTTTGCAGGGCCTGAGAGGATGCAAATCTGGATCATAGTGTGGTAAATGTTCATTGGTACCATGCAAGTGAAATTGGATACTTATTTTGTGAAATGAACTCTTACAGTCTTGAAACTTTCAAAGGTTTTACAGTGGAACTTTGATGGCTCGAACATCCAAGGGACCATTGAAAACAGTTGGAGCCAACAAGGTGTTCGGGATATCGAGGTCAAACTATGTTTAAACCTTACCAAAGGGACCACAAAAAGGGTTCAAGTTACTGCAGTTCAAGCTATCGAAATTCTACTGTATATATATTGAAGAACTGAACCTTTTTTATGCCCCGCGGCGACAAGTCGGGGGGCATATTGTTTTACCCCTGTCCATCCGTAATTTCGTCTGTCCGTCCCATCTCTGATATGCTGTTATTCCGGATAACTCCTCCCGCAATATTGATACTACATTTATTTTACTTTGCACAGTGATTAGGCATGGATTGAAGATGTGCATATCGTCATGGTTTAGATTTTGGTCAAAAATTGTGATTTTGAGGGGTACCGGTAGTTGAACTTGGCCATTTTATTGAAATGTGTATTCCGGAATTCTTATTCCGGACAACTCCTCCCAGAATATTAATGCTACATTTATTTTACTTTGCACAGTGATTAGGCATGGATTGAAGATATGCATATTGTCATGGTTTTGTCCAAAATTTGTGATTTTGAGGGGTAGCTGAACTTGGCCATTTTATCGAAATGTGTGTTCTGGACCTGTTATTCCGGATAACTCCTCCCACAATATGAAAGCTACATTTAATTTACATTGCACAGTGATAAGGCATGGATTGAAGATGTGTATATTGTCATAGTTTAGATTTTGGCCAAAATTTGTGATTTTGAGGGATAGTTGAACTTTGCCATTATATCAAAATGTATGTTCTGGAACTGCTGTTCTGGACAACACCTCCCATAGTATTAAAGTCACAGTTATATCAAGTGCTTAGAAATTGGATGTCCATGTTTTATATCCGACTGCGGGGCATCATATGTGTCTTACAGACACAAACAGTAGCCAGATTTTATCAAAAACTGGAATATAAACACATGGGGAAAAACTTGGATGATGGCAGCGTGGGCATTTAGTCTCTGTAGTTTTTCTTGACAACTGAATATAGATTCAAACTTTAATATAGTTTTCCTCAATTTTTTTTATGAAAAAAATTAAATTCACACACTTTATGACATTTGGGCATGTCTGAACTGTTCAAATTCATAGTGGATGCTATACTTAACATACCACTGTGTCAGTCATATAACCTAAAGAAAGTTAGTATATAAAAATATCTTTTTATTGAAGAAATAGAATAAATTATGTATACCAAGCACTTCATTTGATTGCCCTTTGCATCTATATAAGACCATAAAAAGGCTTTTAATAAGGTTACTGAATACCATCTCAAATGCACACCTATATTGAGAATTAATAAAACCAAATTTTATTACTGCACTGTTGGTAATGTTGAAAGGACTTTGCATGGTACAGACCACGTCTTGAATTTTTTATAAGGTAAATACTTTGTGATGAAAGAGCTTTTGCTTTGACGGCAAAATATAAGGCCTTTATATAGAAGTTATTTGTAATTAATTTAAAGTATTTCATTCTACTTGCTGACTAATTGTTGTAGAAGTTTTTTTTGTTGTTAAATCATTGTAGCAGCTACATATACATGTATGTGTTTTTGTGTCCTGCTGCACCGCGAAAGGGGCAGGCTTTCCGAAATGTGCCGGTCCGTCGGTCCTGACCGGCATTTTTGAGTCTGGACCGGCGAATTATTATCCGTGTCGGACCAGAGGACCGGCAACAGATTTCATCTGTCCATTGGTTGTTGCCTGTTTATCTGCATGTCAATAGAAAATGTTTCAACCTGTCTTTAAACCATAACATTGCTTGCTTTCTTTATTAAATTTTTGCTTTAGAATACAAGCTTTATCCAATTTTGACTACGAAATTGCAAATGGCTGAAATCCGATTTTGTACATCGGAACCGGAACGGAGAAAATACGATTTTTTTCCGGATATTCGTCATAATGGTCCGGCAAGTTCACTTTCGGTCCGGCAATTTTTCTTGCTTGTTGGACCAAATGACCGGCAGAATTTTTCAACTTTCGGAAAGCCTGAAGGGGGACTTGAGAATGGCCTGCATTCATTTGTCTCTTACAATATCTTTTGGACCCAGCTTCCCAGAAACTGCTCCTCAGTTTTGTTCAGATTTTAAAGGATTGTTAGTCAATATATGTACTAGATCATTTTGATTAGTCCACTTTTGTAGTTACGATGAGACTTTGAATATGTCGAAAATGTATATGAATAACAAAACACCGAAGTTACTGTAAATTTAGTTTCTGCATATGGCCATTTCGACAACTGATGTCTCGTCAGTCATCAGTGCAGATAAAATCAAAACATTGGAAATCCAGAAATTGAAAGGTGTACAAATTAAGGCAAATGGAGATCAAATAATTAAAAAAGATCTAAATAGAAAGCCGAACTCAGCTAAGGACAAGGCTTTGCACGAGGGAGATATTCCTTAGTTTTAAACAAAATTTTCTAATTTAGATATTGCAAGTTACCAAAACATTGTTTTTCGTGCCAGCACTGAAATACTGGACTGGGTTAGTGAATACACTCGGGGACTAACAGTTCACCAGCAGTGGCATTAACCCAGTGGTAATAAATAAATTACTGTAAATTTACTTTTTGCATATGGCCATTTCGACAACTAATGTCTCATCAGTGTAGATAAAATCAGACTCAGCTAAGGACAGAGCTTTGCTTGAGGGAGCTATTCCTTAGTTTTAAACAAAATTTTCTAATTTATGTAGATATTGCAAGTTTAAAAAATTGGCTTTTCGGGCCAGCACCAAAATACTGGACTACTGGGATGGGGAATACCCTCGGGGAGTAACAGTCCACCAGTAGTGGCATCAATCCACTGGTAATCAATATGAACCATGAATGCATTGAAAAAAAACCAGATTTTGGGTTCAGAGGTAAAAGCTGTTCTTGATGTACAGCGACTTGAAGCTTCCTATTAAGCAAACACAAGGCTCTATCACTATTTACTTGGGCAAAAGCATAGCCTTGAAACATAGGGGGAAAGGTATTTCTGAATTTTAGGATTATTAAAGGAGTGGGCTTAGATAAAATATTTTAAAAATTGATAATCTTTAAAATGAAATGGAAAAGGGAAAAATGAAAATGGGTCTTATAAAACATTTTGCTTGTAATCCAGCTGGCACAAGAAAAAATTGGCATTTTATGAGATTGAACTTTGAAGTCCTTCTGTATGTAACGTTTAAGAACCTAAACCAATGTAATATTTATGACCATTCATTTAAGATCATTCTGATAAAATGATTCCATAACTAATAAAAAAAGCAATTGACTATTGATTATATAAAACTTGGTAAAAATAAATTTGATTTATATAAGACGATTAATCTTGAAATATCTGATAAAGCTCCATTAAATGAAAAGACTATCTTGTTATAGAAACTTTGGTCTACAAGTGATATTGCTATATTTGTCCAAATTTCTCTCGTAGACTGTATTTAAACTCTCGATATAAGTTATTGATTTCCAAAATAAGTATTTTCAGACGTAATTTTCTAGAATTATGTTTTTTAGTGGCATGATTAATTTTTTATTGGAATATGAAATGCTACATATAACTATTTTCAGCACAGAAAGATGTTTTAATGTGCCAGTATCTAATACTTATATTGCAGTCTGAATTTTTTTTCTAATTTCTCCTATAATAGCATATTATCAGGCAATTTTATAATACTGATTGTTCTCAATGTAACATCCTAATATTCAGGGGCTCATTTTGTTACAGACATGGAAGTTTTTAGTCAGAAATGAATTGGCCTTATTTGAAAAAGTTGTTACATAGAACAGCGCAAGGTCACCTAAAAAACCTAAAAGCTTGGCTTGAAATATATCTGTGAAGCTTTGACGCTACCCAAAATGTCATAACTGGAGACATTTTGACCATAACCTTCAACTTAAAAAAATGTTCACAGAAAAAAGGTTGCAGAGCCATTTTGTTCTTGACCTTGGCCTGAGACATTTTTTGAAGAGCTTTAAATTTGTTTTTGAAACTTTTGTCTGGTGTTTATTCTGAAGATATTTGGCTTGACCAATCATTTTACTTCATCAATTTTTTTGCAACACATTTTGATACCTTTTGAGATACTTTATTGTTTTGTGTACATCCTTACAATTGCCTCAGAATTCAAAAAGTAATTACCTACAAAAAATTTAAGCATGTTACTGATCATCGTGGTCCATGCAAGATACGCGATATGAATAGGTATAGTCAAGGATGTTAAACACTCCCCAGTCAATCAGTCGTTGTAATAATTTTGATAGGACTTCAATGGCAGACTCAAATTTACTTACAGTACAGTAGAACTTCAATCGCTCTAAAACCAAACGGACGACGAAGGAAACTGTTTTAGATGGAGGGTTGTGCGAGATAGAGATCGAAGTTTGTTTAAATTCAAACAAAGGGAAAACAAAAAGGGTTAGAGACGCCTATGGTGTTCAGGCTATTCCATTTCCAAGCCATCAAACTTCAACTATACATGCCCTGCATATAAAATTTCCAAGAGTTCATTTAATCCAGCAGCATTTTGTTTAACCTTTTTCAAATTAATTCAGTAAATCACAATCAAGTTAGATCTTCTGTATAAGAGGCTAGAATTACAATACAAAAATGTTAGAACACAATACAAAGGCCCAAAATGATGTATGTTTGCTTTGTAAAGTCAAAAATTTACATATTTTTAATAGAATCAAAATTGGGTGAAAAATTAGATTCTTTTTGAGGTGAAATTTCAATAAAGTAATTGAATATATAAATTGAATTTTCTCCTGTATTTCAGAGAGTTGATAAATTACATGATTGAGTGAAATTTAACAAGATATTGATTTTGTATGTTTCGATTCCTTTCATTTACTTTTAATAGTAAACTACTTTATCAAAAATAGATTAAAGGATATTTAAACCTTTAATTTTGTGTCAATATCTCATGAATTAAGCTTAATGAAATAAGTGTCAAGTACCTGTCGGTTTTGTAAGTTCATAGCAAAACGTTCAGCTCACACTATCATAGTATTTATACTGGGCGTCTTGTTCTAGTTTTGTGCTATTTTTTCAGGTTGTGCCAACTGCAACACTTGTGTATTTTCATATGTTAGTAATACCATTTTAAAGGTTAAAAAACATGTTGCAATGTAAGAAAAAAGTGAAATTTACTTTCATGCATATTTTAAATTTTTTTTTTTTTTATTTCCCTGAATCAAGGATTGGGGCATATTGTTTTTGTCCCGTCTGTGTGTCTGAAATTATAACCTTTGCTGTAACTTTGGAAATATGCAAGATAGACTATTCATACTTGTCAAGTGTATTGGGTCCAGTCAGGAGGAACTTTAAATATGCAAAAATTGTTCAGGTCAAAGGTCAAGGTCATAGAGGTCAGAACTTACTAGCTGACCTGTTTGGATTGAAGACATTGCTAAGTTTAAAATAGTCTTAAGTTTAATGTTTCTTGCTTAATCAGAGAAATGGGTCAATTCAGTCAAATTTCTGGTTTAGTCAAGATTTTAGTTTAGGCAAGTTTCTGGTTTAATCAGTATTTTTTGCTTGAGTTTCTGGTTTAAACAGAATACAAATAAGGCAAGTTTCTAATTTATTCAGGGCTGAATTTAGACAGGTCCTGATTTAATTAGTCAGGGTTCAGTTTATATAGGTTTCTGGTAAGTCAAAATTTAGTTAAGACCTGGACTGAAAAATCATTCATGGCGAATAATTCCAGACCCTCAAATGTGCAGGTGAAAGGGCTCTAAATCTTAGATGACAAATTTGAATGTTGTTGACATTTCAAGCGATTATCTCATTCATTTTGAAGAGAAATGTAAACAGTTATTCTTCTAAGGTGCATATTTTAATTACAGTTGACGAAAATTGTGCTATTTTGACCTTTTTCGCATATTTTTATAAATTACACTTGACATATGAATGTTATAATGTTTATATTGGGATTAAATTGGGGCCAGACAGACATTTAAAAATATTTTTAATTGCCAAATCCTCATTATTTAGAGCTGATTGCTTTCCATTTTTCTTGTGTAAATGATGAAAACAAGTTAATGGGTAATTCATATTATTTATTTGTGTTGGAAGTTTGTACACACTGGTAGGTAAAAATATATGTGAAAAGTTGTAAGATGGTATAAAGGAATTGTCGCTGACTGTGTTGATGTTAGCTTAACTGAGGTAAGCTCTTTAATAAGAAAATAAATTTTTGCAATGATGCCAAATTTGTAAAATTTTGTCTTTTTGACTTTTTTAAGTGACAAAAAATGTTAAAAAATTCAAATTTGTATATATTTCTTGTAGAAAAATGAAATTAACAATCCAGGTGGGAAATTTCATTTCATTTTTTTCTCAGTCTTTAAATGTATGTATAAATTAAATATACAGGTTTATATGGTGAAAGCTAGGTATGTGGCCCAAAGGATGAAAACTGTCAATTCATATCTGGTGTCTTGATAAATATAAATAAGGCAATAAAAGTTTGTTGATAAAACAAATACCAATTATGATTCATAAACTCTATCACAAATTTATTCTGTGACATAAGACATGTTTTCTTGCATAAATAAACAACTACTCATTATAAAAATAAAGCTTGTTTGTACAATTTTTTATGTATATACTTGTATATCTTCAGATATTTTTGTGAGGATAGTTACTATTTTAATTGCATGATTAGTCAAAATAGTTCAGCATCATTTAGATGCCATTAAAATGGGATGAGAAAAGTGTCTGATTTAATGGTAAATTTAGTAAGCAAAAACTTGATACATGTACTGGAATTGGAATAATTAATTGGTATGATGCAATTCATCATTATGCTCCTTCCACCAATGTTTCTGTCTGTCTGTCTGTACATCCATCATGTTTCCTGTCTGTCCATCTGTACATCCATCATGTTTTCTGTCTGTCCGTCTGTACATCCATCCACCAGTTTTCTGTCTGTAAATCTGTACATTTATCCAGGAATGTTTCTTCCTGTCCATCTGTACATCCATCATGTTTCCTGTCTGTCAGTCTGTACCTCCATTCACCAATGTTTTTTGTCTGTCCGTCTGTACATTCATCCACCAGTTTTCTGTCTGTGCATCTATACATTTATCCAGGAATGTTTTCTGTCTGTCCATCTGTACATCCATCATGTTTCCTGTCTGTCAGTCTGTACCTCCACCCACCAATGTTTTTTGTCTGTCCGTCTGTACATCCATCCACTAGTTTTCTGTCTGTATGTCTGTACATTTATCCAGGAATGTTTTCCGACTGTCCATCTGTACGTCCATCGTGTTTCCTGTCTATCCTCTGTACATCCATCCACCAATGTTTTTGTCTGTCCATCTGTATGTCCATCATGTTTTCTGTCTGACCTTCTGTAAATCCATCCACCAATGTTTTTTCTGTCCGTCTGTACATCCATCATGTTTCCTGTCTGTCCTTTTGTACATCCATCCACCAATGTTTTTTGTCTGTCCGTCTGTACATCCATCCACTAGTTTTCTGTCTGTATGTCTGTACATTTATCCAGAAATGTTTTCTGCCTGTCCATCTGTACGTCCATCATGTTTCCTGTCTGTCCATCTGTACATCCATCAACCAATATATTTTGTCTGTCCGTCTGTACATCCATCATGTTTCCTGTCTGTCCGTCTGTATATCCATCCACCAACGTTTTTTGTCTGCCCGTCTGTACATCCATCCACTAGTTTTTAGCTCACATGGCCTAAAAGGCCATGTGAGCTTTTGCCATCGCTATGCGTCCGTCGTCCGTCGTCCGTCGTCCGTCCGTCTGTCTGTCTGTCTGTCAACAATTTCAAAAATCTTCTCCTCTGAAACCACTG
>MJUU01049284.1:0-21802 GCA_002080025.1 Modiolus philippinarum
TGTTGTCTCTTTGACATTTACCCCATTTCCTTTCTTTTTCATATTTACTCGATATTCTTTCGTAAAATATGCAGGGAATTCGTTTTACTATTCCCATTCCTATTTTCTCAGAATTTTAACACTAAGTGAAAAAACCTCCAAGCTCTTGATGTGCATTAAATTTCAAATAAAATAAATTTGTGAATTTTTTTACTTGAATTATTCATGACACAATTATTTTTTTTATAAAGATAAAACTTTGAGCGAATAGAAATTAAAATCTATATAATTTTAAGTGTCATCATAATCCATTAGGAAATGACATCTCAATATATTTATCCCCGCACTTTCGAATGAAAGTTCTGTGATATTGTCGTTGGCCTCGTCCGTCCGTCCATCCGTCTGTTCGTCATGAATCCCTGAGACGTGAACTCCTCCTACATTTTTAGATTTAGGGTTTTAATTTTGTTATAGAACTGTTGCATATATGCTGCAGATGCGCAATAAGCTTTCGGATTTTTTTTTATATTGGTCTTGGTGCAAAGAAGATACCTCAAGATGTCCATTTTGACACAAGTTGCATGTGACGCGAATTTTGTCGGTCTGCAGATGCGCAATACACTTTCGGATTTTTGAAATTTATTTTGATGCAAACAAGAGGCCCCGAGATGTCGATTTGACAAAGACCGCAAAATCTGGATTGTGACACATATGGATTGCGATGCGAACTCCTCCTACAGTTTTGGATTTGTCGATTTAATTTTTTTGTAGAATATGATTATATTCTGAAGATGCACAATTAGCTTTCAGAATTTCGATTTCGGTTCAAAATTTGGTAAATTTCCTGACAATGTCAAAGACTGATATTTCTGGACATTTTGGCATATATTCTTATATTTTGGCGAGAATTTGGAGAAATTATAAAAATTCTGAAAATCTGAAATTCAAAAATATGATTACAATTTCTGAAAGTCTCAAAGACGATTTATTTTTTTGGAATTCAACCTAGCAAACATACTGTTAGGATTTGTTTCTAATCGGGTAATCATTTTCACCAATTGGATTTCCAAAATAATTGTTTCCAAGCTCTGTAAATTGCCTGAAAGTGTCAAAGACCACTTGTTTTTTGGAATTCCATATTTCCTGAAAGTGTCGAAGACCACTTATTTTTTGGAATCCCATATTTCCTGAAAGTGTCAACGACCACTTATTTTTTGGAACTCTATATTGAAACCATAGTTCAAAAATTGGAAAAAACATTTTCACCAATTTTATTTCCAAAATATTTGATTCCAAGTTTTATAAAATACCTGAAAGTCTGAAAGACTACTTATCTTTGGAATCCTGCCTAACATGTTTTATTGAATTCCTTTCAGTAAAAATAACGACTATCAACAATTTAATTTCAAAATGTTGAGAAAAGTTATGCCCAGGGTCTATATTTTTTTTTTGTGACAAACAGGGAGTGCGGGATCACTGTCGTTTCCGACAGGAATTACTCTAGTTTTAAAAGTTATGATTTTATAATCATGAAATGCACAATAAAAATGTCTTTGTCGTTAAACTATGGCACGACACTGTATGCATTCGGACGAAAAATATATATACAATAAAAAAAATAAGAAAAAAATAAACTTTTATTGTCGACCTCATTGAATAAAGAATTTACTTTACGCATAGTAATAAAACGAAAAAACTAAAACAGGTTCAGTAGATTGAACATTAGAAAACATGAGTATTAATGAATGGATTAATACCCCAGAAACAGTGTTCAGTGCTATAAATCTTATCTAGTTTGAAACTGCACTGGACAAATATTGGGAAAATCAGGTTGTAAAATACAATTTTACCACGGGGACTTGCTCCGAGCCTAGAGATAAAAATTTGTTTACTATTAAATACGAACCTTTGTGCCTTTTCTCAAGAGATTCACACATTTGATAGGGAACAAATGTTTATTCTATGCCGAGCAAGTCCCTGTGATTTTACCAAAGAATTAGATATTTACATTAGAGCCGGAAGTTGCACATAGAACCAAGATTTGAAAATACGGATATATACGGACTGGTCGCCTGCGTCCACTTCTTATGGTATCCTATAGAGTATACTTGCTATGATGACAAAAGAAAAGTTATTCTAAGATTTATAGGCATTTTATTAGCAAATGAGACAGTCCACGAGACACACACAAAATATTCATAATAATAAAAAATGCGGTCAAAAATGCTCATGACAAGAACATTTTTTCTACGTAGAAATGAAATAGCAGACCCGATTGTTTTCCCGAACTATAATTTACAAAGAAAACTGATGAGGTAATAAGTATCTATTGGAAAACATACATTTTTTTTAAATTAAGAAAAAAAAAATGGAAATGAAATAAATAAATACACTCAAGGGACAAAAGTCTTTCCGCCTGGTCTAATTTACCAGGTATTTCTTGTAAAAATGGCCAGTCTGTTAAAAAAATTCCCCGTTTTTTTTATTTCTGGTCTGATTTTCATAAAATTTATATCACTTGAAAGAAAACAAAGAGCAGTTTTTAACCGTAATTTTGAAAATCTTTGGTGTTCTCTATCTTTTTCGACGTCACAACTTAAATACAGATTGAAGTTTTTTACAACGCAAATTGTTATACATTTCAAGTAAATTTTGACTCCAAAATTCACGGTTGAGTTTAAGTTCTGAAAACAAGAGTTAGACACCTTCCAAGCGAAATAAAATTGATCTGTTTGTCAACGGTTCTCTCTAGCAATGAAAGATTTATAAAAAATGAACACCGGAAATGAAAGTGGAAGGGAGTGATCAATTTTAGGCACCCAAAAATCCAAGACGCTAAGGCGCACCCAAATAAGTTCAAACCCCGACCCGATATGAAGGCACCGTAGCTTGACCCCCATGACTCAGACCAGCTTACCTAATTAGTCCATGGGCTGGACTAACCCCCCGTGCACCCCCCCCCCCTTCCCAACCACACCCATTTTTTTTAAGTCCGCATACATCCCCTCTTCAAAATAAAACATGTTAACACAAGCATAACCTGCACGCACTGATGGAACAGGGCCCATTTTTAGACCCTACTACAGTAATTTTGGAAAATTTCGTTTTTCGTCCAAGTCTTTCTTTCAGTTGCTTCAAAATGTTCACCAAATGCTTCCCAGTTATAAGAACGGTGTATCAAATGATTGCTTATTGTATGTGCTTTACAAAGAACCCATATTTTTACAATTTCTATGCCCAATACGTTCCATAGCGAGATTAAACGTACCCCTACCCCTATGAAATATTGCGGAAAATTTAGATATTTTCATTGAAATTGCGTAAGTTTGATGGTCTGAAGAATCCGAAAGGCATCTCAATTCCAAATTCTGAAAATTGTTTTTAGTTTTTCAATCCATTTTCTTGAATATAAAACATGTTAACATAATGTTAACATAATGTTAACATATTTTTAATGACGAAAGTTTTATTTTCAAATAGACGAAATAAATGGATCTTTGAATATTTCCGATTTTGACTAAGTTTTGTCATTTTTTTGCCCAATATTACTTTTTAGTAAACAAATGTTATTTAAAATAGGTATCAAATGAAAGCCTATGATATTTGCTTTACAGCTATTACAAAGAATGGCCATTCTTATGTAATATAAACATCATACATCAATAAATCTTACCCCTACCCCAACAAATTTACTGTAAAATTGTCAATTGTTTGTCTATGTTCACATAAAAATAACAAGAACACGCAAAATCTGTGTTGTATATGACAATGTTGCATGAATTACATCATGATTTGGTATTTTAGCAGCCATTTGTTAGCTTAAACTCAATATTTGGCCTGAAATTGATGAAAAATGGGAGTTTTCAACATTTCAGATTTGCCCAAATTTCACTGTTATATCGTTATTTATGCCAAATCTGGAGGACATATCTGCAGATAAGACAACTAATTGTTCTAAGCGATACATTAGATGTCTGAAAACACTGTTAAGAAAAACAAGAAGTGTTTGATGTGATTCAAAATACCGAAAATCTTACCCCTACCCCAACAAATTTTCCTCAAAATTGTCATTTTTTTTTCTTTTTGCTCGCAACAAATTAACTCAAACACGCAAAATGTGTGTTGTATATCATGTATATGACAATGTTTCATAAATTATGCCATTATTTCGTATATTAACAGCAAATTGTTGTCTTAAACTCATTATTTTGCCTCAAATTTATGAAAAATGGGAATTTTCAACATTTCAGATTTGCCCAAATTTCACTGTTAAATCGTTATATATGCCAAATCTGGAGGACATATCTGCAGATATGCCGATTCATTGTTCTAAGCGATTTATCATATGTCTGAAAACATTGTTCAGAAATAACAAGAAGTGTTTGATGTGACTCAAAATACCGAATATCTTACCCCTACCCTAACAAACTTCCCCTAAAATTGTCAATTTTTGTCGATGCTCGTATAAAAATAACCAGAACACGCAAAATGTGTGTTATATTTGACAATATTGCATGAATCACATCATGATCTGGTATTTTTACAGCCATTTGTTGACTTTAACTAAATATTTGGCCAAAACTGATGGAAAATGGGAATTTTCAACATTTCAGTTTTTTTCCAAAGTGCATTGTTAAGCCGTAATATAGGGCAAATCTGGATGATATATCTGCAGATATGCCAATTAATTGTTCTGAGCGATACATGAGTTGTCTTTACACAGTGTTAAGAATATCAATGGGTCTTTAATGTGACTCTGAATACAGAGACTCTTACCCCTACCCCAACAAATTTTCCCTAAAATTGTCATTTTTTTGTCTATGTTCGCATAAAAATAACCAGAACACGCAAAATGGTGTTTTATATGACGATGTAGCATGGATTGCGTCATGAACTGGTATTTTTACAGCCATTTGTTAACTTAAACTAAATATTTGGCCCAAACTGATGAAAAATGGGAATTTTCAACATTTCAGTTTTCTCCAAATTGCATTGTTAAATCGTAATGTATGGCAAATCTGGGGGATTCATCTGCAAATATGCCAACTAAATGTTCTTAGCGATACATTAGTTGTCTTATAACACTGTTTACAAAAACAAGGAGCGTTTAATGTGACTCTAAATACCAATAAACTTACCCCTACCCCGACAAATTTTCCCTATAATAGTCCTTTTTTTCTACTATATTCACATAAAAATAACCAAAACACACAAAATCTGCATTGCATATAACAATGTAGCATAATTTCTATCAAGATTTGTCATTTTAAGTCCCACTTGTCAGCTTAAACTCAATATTTTGTACAGAATTAATGAAAAATTGGAATTTTCAGCATTTCAGATTTGTCCAAAATTCACTTTTAAATAGTTATATGTTGCAAATCTGGAGGATTTATTTACAGATATAGCCAATTCATTGCTCTAGTCGATATATAAGTTATCTAAAAACAATGTTAAGAAGAACAAGGAGTGTTCATTGTGACTCTTAATACCGAAAATTTTACCCCTACCCTAAGAAATAAATGCTTAAAAATCCCCAGAATATGTAGGTCTGTACATTTATATGAGCAAAACATACTAATATTTTACTTTCTTTAAACAGAATGCATTTTATAAATCGCAACATGCATTTTTAACGCCAAAATATGGGTAAAATTGTATATTTTGGGAGATTTTCGTGAAAAATTGGATTTTTCAGCATTTAGGAATTTTACAAAATTCAAAGATAAATTGTTGTGTAACTGCCAATAAACCACACACTTGATCCTATTTGTGATATATGGGAGTTTCTGTGTATTTTAGTGTTTGAAATAATATGTTATTGGACCTTTATACAATGTTTAAGCTTTTCAAGCCGAAAAAATGAAATAAATTATGTTGAATATTTGTGGTAAGGGGTTATATTTTTTGTAATTTATGAGACTGTAGTCATTCTAAAATGTCCAAAAACATATTTTCCTATGGCTTAGATATAATGAAAGTATATTTAATCATCATTTTCAAGTTATATATCAATTTCAAGAAGTATTTGCATCTCAAAGTCAAAACAGCAGAAATTCTGAAAAACGGAAAATTCCCATTTTGAATACAATTTCGAGCAGAAGAGTCAAAAAGAGACCTATTAAAAAGTTTAAATCTACTTATTGATTTTCTACGTGTCAGCTTTAGTGAAATACACACTAGAATTCCAATCAAACATTATTCTTTAATCATTTAGAGCCCGAATATTTCATATTTTAGGGGGAGGGGTGCTAATTTTGACATTTCTGAACCCACAATACGTCTGAAACTAAAATATTTGCACACGATTTGTTGCTAACATATCATAAATCATTATTACATCGGCAATTATTTAATATATATTCAGATTTTTACGACCATAAAGTCAGAAAGACGAAATTGTGAAAAAATCTAAAATTCCGAAAATTCCCATTTTTCAAACATTTTATGCCGAAAATCAAAATTTTATGGACTTTAATGGTTTTATTTTCCAACATTGTATTACAACTGATAAATTAGGCATAAAAACTAGATCAAATGACGAGGTTTGTTTATCTGAAAGGAATTGACTCCTAAAATTGTCATTTTCGCTATTTTTTGCAGGGGGGGGGGTACATTTTTTTGTATCCACAGGTCATAAAAATGGCGTAAAGTGCCCAAACTTGGGTTCATAGTAAAGAATATTACATTAGCTTTAATTTGGTACCAAATTTCAGTACATATTACTTATCATTAAATAATTATAGAGCTTAAAAGATGAAACTTAGGTTAAAACCAAAATACAAGAGTTTTTTGTGGTGTACTGTAAAAGTGGCCCTATACTGTCTATGCGTGCAGGTTATGTTCGTGTTAACATGTTTTATTTTGAAGAGGGGATATAGGAGGACTAAAAAAAAATCGGTCTAGATGGGAAGTGGGGNGGGGGGGGGGTGCACGGAAAGTGATTTCAGCCCATGGCCTAAATAAAGTAAGTACGCGAAATCTGTGACTCACGTACCACGATTCACACTAACCTGACGACTCAGATAAGGTTACCTAATATATAGAGGACGGGTAACTTATAACTCAAGATTCATGACTCACACAACTGGATGTTCATATTTCTTGTTACTGTGTGGCCGACATATCTGGTTGATTGATTAATTGGTGTTTTACGCCAACTTCAGCAATATTTCAGCTATATTGTGGCGAGAACTGTTAAGTGTACTGAACAATTTTAATAAATACATAAAATATCAATATAAAACAATATAGCTTTATACAAGTAAAAACAAATGGGTAAAATGTAAAAAAATAGAAGGAATTTTGGTTATCAGTAACAATATTAGAAATTAGAAACTCAATTTAAAATTGATCCATTTAAATCTTACTAAATAAATTGATTGCTTTTAAAAATTGAACGATTTTGTCGCCAGCGACGTTTGTAAATAGGTCTTTAAGACAATCAGCAGAATAAAAATCACGCCTGATATCGGCAACATCTACACATTCAATTAAAACATGTTGAATTGTATAAGGGCAATTGCATGGAATACATTCAGGTCGATCATCCCTGTTGAGAATAAAACTATGTGTTGTTCTAGTGTGTCCAATACGACATCGGGTCAACACTACCTGTTCCCTACGGTTTCTACCACAGAAACCGACCTGTTTACTGACGTCTGACTGTATCCCATGCAGTTTATTATTTAATTGAAGATCCCATTTTGCCTGCCACAACTTTAAAATGTATTTAACGACCAAAGGTTTCATGTCAGTGTACGGCACTGAACAATCCGCCATCTCGTCGTCTAGTGCATCCTTGGCTTCCTGGTCAGCAACACAACGGCAGTAGAATACCGAAGGAACAAAGCACAAAATTACACAAATCAAAGTCCAGAGACAAGGCAAAAGCAAGAACACCAAAGACGGGAGACAAAAGACACCACATGACCACGAAACACACAAACATTACATATACAACACAAAAAAAACGAAAGCACTAACAGTGTGAACTCTCAAAAAACAAGAGTGACATCAGGTGCTCCGGAAGGGTAAGCATGTCCTGCTCTGCACACAGCACCCGTCACACGGCCAGTGAGGCATATGTTTTGAAGGTCTGTTAGGTTCCTGATTGGTTATTGTCATTTTCTAACCCTGAGACAAAACCAATTGAGAGCCATGGTACGTGTTACTTCTCTAACCCTCAAACAGTACCAAGGTTAAATTTTGAAAAGCCTTTGTAATCACTTAAGTATTCAAACATGGACAAGGACAAATCCGTACCACAAACATTACTGACGAAGACAAAAGTAAAATTTAACAAGACAACACTGAAAACTAAAGCACTGACAGTGTGAACTCCCATAAAACCGAGAGCGACATCAGGTGGTCCGGAAGGGTAAGCATGTCCTGCTCTGTGCACAGCACCCGTCACACTGTCAATGGGTCAATCCATGGTAAAGTCAAAACCGGTAATGTCAAATCCGGGAAGACGCCAATCTAGCTGAAAATGTCAGTTTTTATTTGTGACACTGACATTTCATATCTATCTATGATGTCGTGGTTTCCATAGATTCCCACATGGCTAGGGATCCAAACATAAATGACTTCTTTGCCTAATGCTACAAGAGACTTGTAAAATTCGGCTATTTTCAAAATATTTTGGTGTTTTGTTTTTCGACTTTCAATTGCCAATAGGCATGAGAGTGAATCGGAACAGATCGTGCAGTTATTTGATTGCGATAAAGCTACAAATTTAAGTGCTGAGCAAATAGCGTTAGCTTCAGCAGTAAATATGGAACTAGAGGATGGTAGTCGGAGAGTTGCTGCACGGTCTCCAAAAAACGGCTGCAGAAGCTACTCTGTCTCCATCCTTAGAGCCATCTGTGTAGATTTGCAAGTATTCAGGATGTTCAGATTTAATTCCAGAGGATTGGTATCAACCTTTTTTGTGTTTGCGTAGTTCAAAATTAAATTTTGGTTTTGGTTCAGCCATGTAGGTTTTTTGGGAATTTCTATAGGAGCTATTTCATCTAAATTGATATTAGCAGATTCAAGGTGTGGTTTGATACGAAGACCAAAAGGTTGTATAAAGTTTGGGGGTTTTTCATAGTCATATCTGAGAATGGTTTTCATTTGGCAGTACTATTACAAGTTGTCATCGTCGCTCCCGTCCAATCAGAATAAAGGAAGGTGCGTACGTTTCAGTTTTGCAGAAACATTCCATATTGATACACGTGACAAAAGAAAACTGCACAAGGATTTCGACAGATTGGTGGTAGAATCCCCGGCGAAGAAATGATTATGTAAAAATGTACTTGGGAAATAAACGTACCCTTTCGGATGAACACGCAGAAGACGACCGATACCAAAATACGGAAAGGAAAAAAACTCCAACAATTGTTCACCATCTTGAATAGAAGAGGACCGAAATCTTCCCGTACTCTCGTGGAAGCGTTGAGTTCGATCGATTTCTAGCTCTGGCAGAACTAGTGGAATGCATATTACCAACGTGGTAGTGCGGGGTAATCTGGGATGTCCAATCGACCTGAGGGAGTTAACAGACTCACAACATGCGTTATTATCCACGATAGTTTTCTGCATTGATCTGGCATCGCAATAAGACCAAGGAAATTGTTTTGTTGTCATCTATGTCAACACCGCCTGCACTATGTTCAGCGCCCTCGAACACTCGGCCATCTATGCTATATAAAACAACGGCAGTGGAATACCGAAGGAACAAGGGAAGCGATGACTACAAAAATCGAAATCCAAAGACATGGCAAAACTGTAACAGATAAAAACAAAGACAAAACAAGGACGCGAGACAGCTAAAATGCACGGAAATAAAAAGATAACATTAAGAACTACGGCACTCATAGTTTGAACTCCCATGAAAACCAGGAGTGACATCAGGTGCTCCGGAAGGGTAAGCATGATCTGCCCCGCTAGCGACACCGTAAAATATAGCTTTCGCTAACCTGGTCATTCCTCCTCGGTGTTGCCATAGATGACAACAAAGCAGGGGTTCAAATCCAACCGAAAGCCTTGCTGGATTTTCCGATGTTAACAGGTTTAAAAAAGATTATTTTCATCACTGTTGGCATTCGGAATCATATATATTCTACCTTTGCAGCTCACCTTACCAACACATTATCATTCATATTATATAGAGCTGTGTGCAACAATATCATCTATATACTTTACAAAGATTGCTTATTTTATTCAGATTCGACAAAAGACATGGCCGCCATCACGGAACTTAGTTTAAGATTAGCCCTATGGAAAATTCAAATTTTCATCTTCTTCTCTGAAATCACTGAAGCAAATTATACCTAACTTTACAGGAATGATGTATGTAAAGTCCTTTACAAAGATTGCTCATTTCGTTCCGATCTGATAAAAAACATGGCTGTTGGCGCATAACTTTTAACATAGGACCCTATGGGAAAAATCACATATTCATCTACTCCTCTGTAACTGCCGAAGCAAATTCAACCAGACTTTATAGGAATGATGTTCTAAAGGTCGTTTGCAAAGATTGTTGATTTTAATGCAATTCGACAAAAAACATGGCCGCCAGCACGAAACATAGTTTAACGTTGGCCCTATGGGAAATTCACATTTTCATCTTTTCCTATGAAACCACTGAAGTAAATTTAACCAATCTTTACAGGAATGATGTTTTGAAGGTCCTCCACAAAGATTTTCTCATTTTGTAATGATCCAATAAAAAAACATGGCTGCCAGCGCCGATCTTAGTTTTAACATTTGACCCTAGGGAAAAAAATCATTTCAACGTCTGCTCTTAAACTGCTGAAGCAAATTCAGGCAAACTTTACATAAACGATGTATGGTAGGTCCTTTACAAAGATTTCTCATTGTGTTGGATCTGACAAAGAAGATAGCTCCCATCATTGAACTTGGTTTAGAATGGTACCCATATATTAAAGCATTTTTTTATTTCATGCGCTTAAATTATTGAAGCAAATTCAGTCAAACTAAGAATACTTATTTTGTTTTGATCTGATAGAAAACAAGACCCCCAGCACAGAACATATTTTAACATAGGATCCTATGGGATGAACATCACTTGCATCACCTGCATTTTGTCAGGTGAGCGATTCAGGCTCAGTATCTGAGCCTCTAGTTTTTAATGAATTTAGTTGTTTTAAGACATGCAAGCAATCTTTTTATCCTTTTTTCCCTATTATTTCCATGCTGAGATGAGAGTCGTAACCGCGTAAGTTGTGAAAAAAAGACTGGAATCCTTTCTGATGTTACAAGATCGATACTACGGTCGATACAGTGACTACCTTGATAGAGCTCGGTTGCTAACAAATAGGCTACTATGTTGCCCATAACTTGAGGTCATCACTACAGAAGTTTTACGGTCGACATCACGATCTTGTGGACCGCTATGAGATATCTGTTTCCCAGATGACAACAGATCTTTCTCTTTGCCAGTAAAGTTTGTTTTTCCTCTACCGGATTTGACTTTACTACCGGAGTTGACATGTTCAACACGGTGGGTGTCTTATAAGAAGCAGAAGATGCTTACTCTACCGGTGCACCTGATCTCACCCATGGTTTTTATTGGGTCCGTGTTGTTCATTTTTGTATATGTGCGTGTCTTCATTTTCTTTTCTGTGCCGTGCTCATGTTATGACTTCGTTTCTTTGTTTTTCCGACGTTGCCATTGTCCTTGGATTGTTCTTTTTAGACTGACGGTTCGGTTCTCATTTACTTTACAAGCATTTGGCACAGCGCATCTGAATATTCTCGTCTCTAGGCACTGATCCCTTACTCTATCGTTGGTTAAAGGGTCTCTAAATCAACGGCAGTAGAATACCGAAGGAACAAAGAACAAAATTACATAAATCAGAGTCTAGAGATAAGACAAAAGTACGAACACAAGAAGACAGAAGACTAGAGACGCTACACAACCATAAAAAGCAAACACTACAAATACAAGAATAAAGACTAAAACACTAACAGTGTGAACCCTCAAAAAGTGACATCAGATGTTCCGGAATAGCAAGTATGTCCTGCTCTGTGTACAGCACCCGTCAATCCAGGATAAAGTCAGAATCTGTAATGTTAAATCAGGGGACACATAATCTATCTGAAAATGTCAGTTTTTATTTGTGACACCGACATTTCATATCTATCTATGATGTCGTGGTTACGGCCATAAAATTTCTGAAGGGACGAAAGTAACAACAGCTGAACATAGCCCTGACTCAGCATTGTTTGTGACAGTGCTTTTGCTCTTTCTACAATGTCACTGTGCTCTACAGTAACGAATTAATTGTGAAATATACACTCCATATGTTGGGAAGGTAGGTATATTGCTGCTGAGAAAGGGAAAGTTCACAATTGGGAAGTCAAAATAAACTCATTTGTCATATAACCTAGATTTTAGACTTCCATGTTTGTCAATATATAACAAAAGGTCGAGGTATGAAGCAGAATTGGGTGTATAGATTGTTTCTTTAATTTCAAGTTTACTGGTGTAGATCCGAAGTATATATTCATTAAATCTTGGGTAATTAAGAGAAAGTACATCGTCCAAATTAAAAATCTAGGTTAGTTGTTTTTGTTTCTGTTGTATTAGCCCTTGTAAAAAGTTTGCTTTATACCAATAAGGGAAAGGTCATCTAAAAGTGATGCACAATTTGTTCCCATAGGAATCCCTATTGATTGTTGAAAAACGCGGCCTCCACATCTACAAAAATGTGTCGATCTAAAATTCTTGCATCTTTATCACGTCATTTTCACTGTATTTCTTGTTTGACTTTGTATGGTTCTTAATAAAATATGTTTTATCTTTTCCTATTACCAAATAAGAATACCAGCGTTCTCCGTCTATGGTACAGTTTTTAGCCAAAACGCAATTTCCGCTTCTGTAATTTCAATAGGTTTATGATCTCGTATCACATCGAGGGGACGTTCTTCAAATGCCATCATTTCTTTCGCGAAAGCGTCCGCTGCATTGGGCCCTTTAGTCCACATAGTCTTCACTAAGTTGTCTGTAATACCGACGATATTATAAGTGAATTCATGCTATATATGTTTGGCAAGTCTTGGGGTAAACGAGTGCCTTTGCTAGAAGCGAACAGCCACCGTTACCATCACAGCTACCACCACCACCAACACCACTGACACCTCCACCACAACAACATCTTATACTTACAACAGGTACGCCAATCAGCACCACCTAAGATTATAAGAGTTTCATCGTCAACATCGACACCTGCAGCAACCGTGGTACGCACTGGGTGACGTCCCTTTTCCCGGTCGTTGGGCATGCAGAATTCTTCGATTCGTTCAACAGAGCACCGAAAACGTACCACACTCTTCAGAGGCGTGTTTGTCGCTAACGGACCAAGGTACTTGATCATCAACATGCGGGTGCAACTCGAAGATGATAAGGGTTGCGGACGTTACTGCGTGCACTTCGTCAAGTGCAGATACTTGAACATTACCAAGGAAGGCGTGGTGAACGAACTCTCGGCAAGGGATCCGAAGACCGTCGAGCTGAAAGACATTTTCACGTGATAAATGACAAAAAATGTATCGATTAATCAGTGATTGTAAGAGAACTTTGCCTGTTTAATATACAGTGAAACTTCATTAAAGAGGTCACCTCTGTGAAGGTGCAATGGCGTCAAACTGGACTTTTAAGAGGGATGGCCTATTAAATGAGGTTTAAAATACAAAAAATACCGAAGTTGCATATAAAACAGTAAATTCCGTTATGCTGTACAATTTATTTATTTAATTTATATGAAATATACTACGCAAGGAACTATAAAAGGTGACCTTTAAAATCGGGTGGCTGTTTATTCAAGGTGACCGCTAAGGCAAGTTTGTATGTCTGTTGATGATTCCACATTCATGAGTAAACAGAGGCATGGATGTAGCGTTTTCGACATCTAGCAATAAATTCCGGTCGAACCGGCGGCAGGTGCCATCTTGAACACTAGTACGTAAATTAAGGTATGAGGAAAGTTCATTATTGAAGACTTCATGGTAATTCAAAACGAAGAACAACAATAAAAGCGTTGTTCCATTGCTTGGCTATAACCATGTACTTGTGGAGACTTTGTCTCATGTGCATTTACGCAATATCCTTGCATAGCCGATGTAAGATTTGAGTTGCCTTTCATGGAGTCCACATAAAGATTCCCTTGAGAGAGATGTATGCTCAATCTTGAGAGAATGTCTAATGATGATTTACTATTATACTTTCAAAATTTGACATTTTATTATTTTGTATATTTCTAAAGGTTGTTCCGACCGTCTATGTATAGTGAGAACTATTAAATTCTATCTTACATTGATTTGAAGAATTTCCGATGTTTGAATATATGTACTAATTGTACACTTACTTGAGAAATTAGTGCTTTTGTCAGATAACGGATGACAGTGATTGTAAGAGAACTTTGCAAGTTCAATTCATGTTTGATGGCAATCCTGCATCTATGAGTAAATAGAATCATAAATGTAGCGTTGTTCGGCAACTAGTAATGAATTCCATTCAAACGAGTGATAGGCGTCATCTTGAACTTTCCACGAGGCATGAACAAGGATCATTGTTCAAGGCCTCATGAATCAAGATAGAGTTTCCATGGATTTGTATAAACTTTTTGTCATGTGTATTTACTCCATATCATTCGCTGTTTGTTCTATTGTTTTTTTACTTTGAGGTGTAAATATCTAATATAATTGATATATATCTTAAAACAAATTGATGTACTATGTAATATGTCTAAGCTGTTAGAAAATATTGGTATGTTTTAATTTTTCTAATACTACTGCTAAGATGCAAATGTGTTACTCCTACATACAAATATTTCAAAAACCCATATTAATTTCATTTTAGTCATCATGTTGGTTGGTTTTTGTTTTATTCTTTCACTTTCGACAATTACTTGAATTTCAAACTTGAACAAAGATGATTAACCCTTGTTTATATCTACTGAAAGAATGTCACATGACCATTCAACTTCCTAGAGGATGAATGTTAAATTATCGACTTGTTTTTTGGAGGAAAATTGACGAAACAAGTACTTGGTGACAGATCAAATATATAAGTGCCTGGTAGAAGATCGATACTACCTGAGCCTTGCCGAAGATAATGAATACATTAGAGCCCGGTAGGAGATCAACGTGCCTGATAGAGATTGCTATATATCAAATATACGGTAAAGTAAAGCTAATTCATTTGTTTTATTAACACTTGTTCTTAGTCTCTTCAGATTGTCTGTTAGTCCCCAATGGTATCACCAGCTCAACAGTTCAGTACTCCAGGACAAAAAATCTTTGGCAAATTCTTGGCAGGTCGGAGTCGTCCCCTAAATAAAGATTAATCAAGTTCAGTGAAATAAACACCACTCTAGACTCTTATAGACATAAAGTAAACTAAGTAGAAAACAGACACGACACTTAAAGGCTTAATTAATTTCCTGACTTAGGACATGCACCAATGCTGCGGCGGGGATAAACTAGTTTAATTGGGCCCAAACCTTCAACATAGCCAATGTGATAAATAAAAAAAAACGATAGCAACAACGGTAAAATTGAGTATGCAACTGGAGTCAATTGTGAAAATTGAAACCGAAAGAACGAAATATTCGGACAAAAACATGAAATCACAAAAGAGTACTAGCAGTTAACTGACACGCAAGCTCCAGACCCATTACCAACTGACTAATAAAATTATATACCCTCAGTATATGGCTTCCACCAAGATTCCTTCCCTTGAGGGGTTTTAGCATAATGATTTCATGCATATATCAGAATACATAACCCGTGCCCATGCAATACTGATACTAGAATTTTAGAATGTGTTTAGCTAAGATGCAAAGACCCTATCAAAAAATCAATGTTAATACCAAAAAGGCCATACGGGATGACTTGACGATAATACCGTATTTTTAACCCTTACATGAGGCAAATTTCCACAAATACATGGTAGAACCAAGCAAGAAAACAACGCATTTATTGTTGTGCTTTATCTTGAAGTCACCACAAGGCCTCCAACAATGAGCTTTGCTAATACATCATAGTAAGTTCATTGCTAATTCTTAACACTTATAAGGTATGGACTAAGTTTACTTTCGGAGTCCCACTGCGTAACTTTGGTGACTTTTTCGTATTTACCTCGGTTGGTCTAGGTTAGCGTTATAGATAAGGTTCTACGTTAGGGTTATTGTTAGAGATAGGGTTAGGGTTAGAGTGTTCCAAATGATTACCATAATAGGACAGGACCCTAAAGTTACAACGTCAGGTTTTCACTTTCACGTCCCCAGTACAGTATAGCGGGTTATTTTCGCGGGGTGCTAATTTTGGCGTATTTTAGCGGTCCAGATTAAATCGTCAAAATAAATTCCGCCAAATATTATTCTACATTTTATATATATTTAAACAAGTATATGAAATTTATAACATTTAACAAAAAATTATTTCTTAATATTTATCATAACGGCTTGGGTATCTCTATGTATTTCCATGTCTACAGTTTATATTCAGGCCAAGTTGTGTAGTTTAAACTACTGATAATGCAGGTACTAATATAAATTATATGTAAATTACTAAATAATTAATGACATAAAAAATATTTAAAATCGAAAGATAATAACCATTCTTTTCTTTAATATTTCATGTTGATCAACACTTAATATCAACCGAAACTCACTTCTTTTTAGAAACAAGGGAAATATTTACTATGCATTTTACGTAATCGCGAAAATAAAAACCGCCAAAATTTTTCGTATACATTTTCTCTTTAAAACCGCCAATTTTTACATCCGTCAAAATAACCCGCTATACGGTATATAGTTTTTTGGTATATCTGTAATATTGGTATTTTTGAATTATTTCTTGATATGCCTTGCAAAAAAACCAGTTAAACGAGCACAAAAAATAAAAATGCGTAATCAAATGTTTCCCCTTTCCTGTTTATAACGAAACTTTTTATTTTGTTATGGTTACAATGTCTGTATGATGATATCGTATCCTCTTAAAGTGAAAATATTTGCCTGTTCCGTTATCATTCACAAGTTCACACTTTGTTTAAGTAATTATAAGAAGAAATGTGCTTTTGTAGTGTTTATCTGATTTAATCAATATACTGCGTCTCTTCCGGTTTTCATGGGAGTTCACACTATGAGTGCCTTAGTTTTTAATGTTATCTTTTTATTTCCGTGCATTGTTGCTGTCTCACGTCCTTGTTTTTGCTTTGTTGTTTATTTCTGTTGCCATTTTTGCGGTGTATTTGGACATCGATTTTTCTGGTCATCGCTTTCCTTGTTCCTTCGATATTCTACTGCCGTTGTTCCGTTTTGATCCATCGTGATACTATGTTAAATATATCTCGGTACAATGGTACAATCTCATTGAAGGTCAAGTTGAATTTTAAAATTCTTGAACCCCTTTGAAATGTTTTTCAAATTGAAAAGAATTTAGATATACTAGTATAATGAAATAAAGAAAAGAGAAAAAACTAGAAATACTGTGAGCATAGCTCACTAAATGATACCCCCGCTTCCCCATAAAAGCTACATTGATTGCATACCAGTACCCCCCCCCCCCCCCCCTTTATGACAATACATAGCCAAGTCCATGTATGGCTATGTGGAACCAAAAAATTGATCAGATCAAAATTTAAATTAGGAGGTGCACAATGGCATCTTGTCATAAAGATTCTCTGAAAGTTTCATCAAATTCCATTCATTGGTTTAGGAGGAGTAGCGGATACAATTTCGGACGAACGGACGGACGGACGGACAGACGGACGGACACAACGAATACTATATACCCCGCTTTTTTCAAAAGCGGGGGTATAATGAAAGAAACTATTAGTAGTGTATGTATCAAAACATAATTGAAGATAACCATGACTCGAACTCTAGATGGATATTTAAGGACGCGTTGACCATCAGAAGACACTGCTAACTAGATGACTGCAATACTAGCAGATTCTAATATGACAGAAAATGGAATTTTCCATTCTGAAGCGACCCAAGAGAAGACAGACTTCTGGCCTCAAATGCTGTCTGTGTCTTTGACATCACAATGACGTTTTCAAACAGGTGCAGTTCAAAATGCAAATCGATTCAAAGCAAAACAATATAAATTTACGTGTGTGAATGACACTATTTAGTTAAAAACTGCTCTGAACCTTTATTTCATTCATAAACTAAGACAAACAAAATTAAAACATGATTGTTTTTCATCCTTTTTACTCATATTCCGATCACAATTGCGCATGTGCGAAATATACGGTTATCGAGTATTATACTGGTTGACGATTAACAAGAGCCATGTTAAAATAGCAGTAATACCGTAATTTATCTTAAAGTATTTTTATCGCTTATTTAAGATTTCGATCCAGCACATATTATGTTAACTAAAGAAAACTCTGAACTTGTAAAAATGATAATTTTTAGGGTCATTGGTAATTTCATCTCTCTAAATCAAAGCCTGTATTCAGTTGACTTTGGCATTTCTGCACGGCCTTTAAGATACCAGTTGTCCCAAATGTTTGATTGAACCGAGGAACTAAAAGCTGCGAAATATACAAAACAAAACAAAACAACAAAAGAAGAGAAAAAGCACACACAATTATATAAATAAATAAAAAAACAAAAAAACTTCGAGATATAACATAACACATGTTCATATGATCTCATTGAGAAGTTAGACGGGATTGTTGTCTTCTGTCTGTACATCGCTCATCATCATCATGTGTGAAAAAAATATGTCCAGAACAAAAATCGTAGCCATGAACATCACAATATGGCAAAGAAATACTCTCACCCTTTTTTTCTATGACAAGGTTTTGGTGAGTTACATTGATTGAAAATGTGTTCCTTGCCAGTAGAAATATTTTGAAAGATATACCTTTTGTTCTGAAGGCGAGGTTTGTATTTATAAGCCATGAATGGAATATACTCTTCAGGAATACATTTAAATATATTGCTTCACTAAATTAAAGAATACAAATCATTATATACCATGTAGCCTATTGATAACCATAAAAATAGGTTCTTGCATAAGATCACATTAAAGGTTGGGATATCTTTCAAGAGTGTAATGAATATCTGTTGTAGAATTGAGTGCAGGGAGACAAGAGAAAAAGAGGAAGAATTCATTCAGATAGTGTAAGATATCTTGATCCTAATTTTGATCGAATCTTCCGTAAAATACGAATAGAATCATCTGGAAACCTAGACTGTATTAGTAGAGTCGTTACCATTTAATCATGTTTATTGTAATATTCATTGTGAGGTCTGATAGTTTAAGACGAGAAGTCATGGTAACAATTGTTGGATCACAAAATTGAGCTTTCTGGTCGGTCATTCACTTGCGATAGAGAAGTTCAAGTGCATATTTTACTGTAAACCACAATTTACGAAAGAAAATTAACTTCGAAAATATACTGTGAAGTAACTTCAATTATTGATTTAAGTTAGCATGACATAAAGGGAAGCAATGTAATGGAGACATGACAGTAAATTATGAGCATAAATGTAATGAAAAAAAATTGTTATCAACTAAACAATATACGTGTAGTGATTTTGTTTTGTATGGAACTTAGAAACAAAGAAAATGCGAGCTTCAGCATAAATAAATCATACCATTTATTTTTCTTTTAAAAATGAGTGAAATAAGAATATTGAGTGACTGCTTATGTAATAAAATCGAAATATTTATACACAAAAGGCTCTCATCTTGGCCTTAATGGCTTAAATGGTCTATACTGCTAGTAGACGCATAATGTTCGTCTTTATGCGTACCCCTTTATGAATGCTAAAAAACTAAATTGCAGTATAATATTCTTTTCTACCGGAGCAATGATTAAGTTTTTGACAAGAAGATAACAAGCAGCAAATGCTGAACGATAAATTTCAAAAACATCTATATTACAGGGAACCATCTTGCCAAGTTTACAAGCAATGGTAGTTTCTGGGATTTCAGTCGATTTGGAAAGACATATTTCTGTAATCATTGCCGTTGTGGACATTTATCCACAAATTATGAAAGAAATGATAATTAATTCTTGGCCACCAGCAATCACTGCACAGATTGTACAGCCATTTCTAAGAAAAGAGAATCACCTGTTTACAAAATCTCTGAATAATTTCGAAAAGAAAATCCTTGCAACATTAGCTACTGACGGTTACACCAGATGTGACGTGTCTCTTATGTACAAGTTGATCAGACAATTTAATTTGGCGGAAATACCAACAAAGCACTGGGTAAATAAACCATCACCGGGGGATGTAAGTCAAGGTGACGATGTTGAGAGAATGAAAAGAAACCGCAATGAAATTCTACATCGACCTAGAGGTAGTCTGTCTGAAAATGAGAAAGACCATTTTTTCCGAGAAAGTGAGGAAATAGCACGACGAATCGACCGGCTAATAGGCTGTCCTAGCAATGGTTTTGAATATAGAATAAACAATTTGAGAAGTTACACAGTGACAAGGGACAGACATATTCAAACCCTTGAGATGCTTAACGAATTACAAGGAAAAATTATGTATGTGGAATAATGTATACAGTCCGCCAAAAGTTAAGCATCACCTAACTTTGTATATGAACATCATTTTTGAAGTTGTATTGAAGTAAGAGGTTTTGGTTCAAAACATGATGAATGATATAATTTTGATATTTGGATGCCAAAATTTAATCATGCTTCATATTGTTGTCTTTATGTGAAAAGTTATGAAATTATGCACAACCCAATTAAATGACAAAATGTGGTAACTTTGACCAGAAAAATAAGTTTCAGTTCAATGCATGCATTCTGAATGAAGATCTTTGTTGTTATTTTCGATACAAAAGTAAACCAACAATGAACATTCAGTAGTATATGGGTACGAACAAATTATCATTTGTGGAGGTGGTGCGAGGTGGTGCCGGAAGTGACGTCACCGGAAGTGACGTAGACCGGAAGTGACGTGACGGAAGTCACGTGACCGGAAGCGGAAGTCACGTGACCGATGTGAGACATGTTTAGGTTGCGCATGCGCAACCGGAAGTGGCCCTTTTTGAAGCCCTATACGGGCCTTTTGACCGGAATGACGTGTTGGAACAACACGTGACCCTGCAAGGGTCACGGTTGACCTTATAACATAACGCATGCGCGACCGGAAGTGGGCGTAGCCCCATGGTGTATACCGGAAGTGGGTCTATTTGAGTCCCTACAAGGCCTTTTGACCGGAAATGACGTGTTGGAACAACACGTGACCCTGCAAGGGTCTCGGTTGACCTTAGTCCATAACGCATGCGCGACCGGAAGTGGGCGTAGCCCCAGCTAAAGACCGCAAGTCAGGTATGTTCCGAAGTCGGAACGACTCGGGCTTGGTCATTCGGATGTTTTCGGAAGTTGTCATTGTTTGTTGATCGGTGGGTGTCTTCTTTTAAGTCCGCGTTCATTGTTTTTACTAAGGGAGATAACCCTGGCTAGTTTTTTCCCGCGTTTTTTATTTGTGGGTGTCTTCTATCACGTCCGCGTTCATCTTGGTCATTCAAATGGTTGTTAAGCACCTTGTTGGTTGCTAGGTGTCTTCTATCACGTCCGCGTTCATCAAAGGGACATAACTCTTGCTAGTTATTTTCCCGCCATTTTTAAAGGTCTGTTGATTTCACCCGACACTTAGGCGAGATAACTCGTGATTTATTGATGTTTGTGCTAGTTTATGTTTACCAGTATTAAATACGACTAACGAGTACGTGTTTTGCATTGCTCGCGTGCTCATTTCACTATATTGCTGCTGCTGCTGCTGCTGCGCTAGGTCGATTTGACTTTTGCTGCTGCTGCTGCTGC
>MJUU01049284.1:22714-92891 GCA_002080025.1 Modiolus philippinarum
ATAATTTAAGTCTAACCCTATCTATAATCTAACCGTAACTCTAACCCTAACTATGATATAAGTCTAACCATATCTATAACCTAACCCTAACTCTAACCTTAACTTTAATGTTACCCTAATCCTATCTATGATCCAACCCTAATCCTAACTATGATATAAGCCTAACCCTATCTATAACCTAACCCTAACCCTTCTACACATGTACAATATAACCTTAACCAATCTATAATCTAACAGTAACCCTAACCCTATCTATAATATAACAGTAACCCTAACCCTATCTATAATCTAACCCTAACCCTAATAACAATCTAACCCTAGCCCTAATCATAGTAGTAATAAGTAGTGTTCTGTCTCCAACATTAGATAAATTCATTGTTTGCCATGTATTTCTCTTATGCTACAGACAGAACACTGCTTATTACTACTATAAGCAACATTTTGATAACCTTTAAAATTTTGAAATCTGAGTGTTTGTCATTTTTTCAGTTCAACATTCCAATGCATGTCTGTTTTCAAACAGAGAAGGTTTTATTTGATTCCGAGACTGCCAAATATCCAAAAAATGATTTCCGATGTACCAAGTTTCTTCTTTTGACCATCTGTTTGGACGGATTTCGGTAAACTTTGGTAATTTTTTCAAAGATTTTAAAGCTTAGAAAAATCATTTTCCATTATTGCGAGGCATAACTATCAGGACCTGTAAGATTTGTTTGAAAATTGTCAAGTTAGTCGGTTTTGAACATTTGTAGGGACCACGGAAACTTCGGTAATGATTTTTCAGAATTTTACAAAAAACAGTTGGTCTTACTTTGATGAAATTTGGCCGCGTTTCAAATCCGTTAAAAGAATTCATTTCAGCCTAAAATTAACAATTATGAAACTTTGTATCACATTTACCCCATAAAATAATGAGGGAATCGATTTATCTTTGGTCGTGAAAATCGGATTTGATATTACTGATTATTCGGATTTCGTTTGGTCAAATACATTTCAACATTTTTTGAAATTATGGATTTCCTTTGTTTGGGTTCTAGTGCTGCTAATGAGGAATAAATTTCCGAAATGGCCATACAGCTCATTAAAATTATTGCAGTTGGAGTTATCATATGTGTTATGGTCTCATGTTCATTTACTCCATATCCTTTCGTAAAATATTTTCGATTATGTATTCAAAAGCATGAAAGTACCATTACATGCTTTATGTTGAGGCTTATCACTGTGCAAAATTTTTATACCTACAGCTTTCAGCATGTTTGTTTGGTGAAACTCTTAAAGTAAGTGATGCTTAACTTTTGGCGGACTGTATATTTTTGTTGTTCTTTTCATTTGTTTTTGGGTGAAGTTGCAATTTTAAAAGCATTCTCCGCTTGAGTTATTCTTACACACCTTTAAAGCTATCTTTATATGCCCATTATAAAGTCCTGTATGATATGCTGTCACCAAGATTTTCTCAAAGCCACTTTAAGCAGTATGACAAATACTGTTACATTCAAATTTCTTTTTGTTTTGACATCATATTTCGCTTTTTAGATAGCACTTAGAAGTGTCTTACCCCCCCCCCCCCCAAAATAGCAAAACTAAAGTGATTTGGTATGACTTATATATTTTTCTGAATCAGTATCATAATAATTTATGAAAAAGAGATGTTTCCTTCCTTTCCTATTTTCAAATAAAAAACGTGTGGCATGCTATTTTCCTTTTTATTTTTATTTCTTTTCAAACTATAGAATTTAAAATGTGTGGTATGGTATTGTTCTAGAATGAAGTATTCAATTGTTTTCTTTTCAGAAAAATTCCAGAACTTATCAGAGCAATTACATGTTGATTTATACTACGGGAATGATATTGTAGTAAAATTGGGTTCTGAGAAAGTTGATGAAGCAAGTGGTAAGTTTAAGAATCAAAACAATTGCTCAAAACATATCTCAAGGCAAAAAATCGTTAAATTCTATTCGTACGATTATCTTCGGTTTCAAATGCTTACTCTAAGATTCAAAATATATGTTATCTATTTTGAAACCTGCTTCATTGCACATAATAAACTGATATTTTCTTTTTTCATATGTAATATGTTGTATTTGGATTGAAATTTATGTAGTAATATTAACTAACACATTTGTATATTGAAAGTTTATATTATATGTTTCTAATGTTAACGAGCCCGGGAAAAAGTACCGATACTTGATGTTTTAGCTAACAAATGTAAAGATTGAAATGCAGATTATAAATTAAAAAAAAATATATGTTTTATTTATGTGGGAAATTATACGTACTATAAGCCTACTAATTTTCGAATGCAATTTATTTTTGCGATCTTTGTGAGCTTGAAAAAAAATCGCAAATTTATTTATCCTTATATATCTACGATAATAGAAATAAAAACGCTATTTTAGCATATTGCCTTAGCTTACGGCCGAGTAGGTTGGTTCCCGCCGCAATATTCAGTATGCCTTCGTCATATACAAATATGTCACATAAGCGGACAGGGTACCAGACTAACGGCCGCGCTACCAGCCTGTCAGCGGCATTTTGAAGGCCGTAACTAAGGGTTTAGAATTAGTGAGGCAAACCAATTCGCCGAGCGTAGCGAGGCGAAAAATAATTTGGCAGGGGATCTGGGCCGCTTAAGGCCCCCAGAAGTTGATGACTTTCATGTTCAAGGCATTGAGAAACTATTTGGCAATGAAACTTACCGCAAAACCCAAGAAATACTGTGGAAAAATAAAATGAGAACGTATAAACCATATGGATTAAACACGGGGCGGGGTGGTATACTTTAACAAATATTTCATTCGGTAATTTACTGTATTAGTAACACTTTCTATTCTTTTTCATTGAGACAACTTTACGTTGTAGGGGTTATGGCGGGAACTTTTTATTATTACGTTTATGATTATTCTGTAATATGTGTTTGACGTCTGTAATATATGTGTAAAGGAAGGCTGGTAGCGCGGCCGTAAGCTACGGCAATATGCTAAAATAGCGTTTTTATTTATATTATTGATTTACAGACTTTATTGTACGATAATAGATATAGAACATCGAACAAATTACTCGCCGCAAACTTCACCTGAAATAGTACCCGCGAAGAAAAGTTGGTTTACAGTATTTATTCTTCATCGGTGCTTACCCGAAAGCCGATTCTATAGGGTCTGTAAGTCTCGTCATGTGACTCACGATAATTCACGATAAACAGACAATTCGAAAACGCTTCCCGCCAAAACATGACGTATGAGGATTGTGACGTTCAAAATTTTGTTCGAAACGTCATTTATCTTTGTTTAAAATGTAACTTCCGGGTACAATTTTTGATCCCGGAAGTTCAAAAATTGTACGAGACTTACATGCTCTATTTAGAACCTATATAACAATATCTAAATTTTTGTAAATTTTGTCGAAAACTAAGGAGTATCTCCCTCATGCAAATCTCTGTCCTTAGCTGATTTTGGCTTTACATTTAGATCATATTGGCAATTTTGTTCTCTTTAGTTTTTACACATTTTTAAGTTAATGGTCTTCCAAACGTTTTGATTTTATCTGCACTGAAGAGACATAAGTTGTCGAAATGCGCATATGAAGAAATTAAATTCACAGTAACTTCGGTATTTAGTTATTTTTCAATCCCACATGATTTCTGCATTTTTTTATTTCTTGATATGACTGATCTCCAGTTCAACAAGTAACGCACTACTAGATCTTTTTTTTGGAGGGGAGCCGTCTATTTATGTAATCGTTGACTTCAGACAATTATGCAAAGTCTATGTAGACGTACTGTTTTCACGCTTTGTAAGTTTTAAGGCTTGATTTCTTCGAAAAAATGCAATGCAATTCTATTAACCAACGTTTGTTTCTAATTTATGTTTAGGTGCGGCAAAGTGTTCGTTATACATGCGCGATCCAAAAATGGATATTTCTAAAGTTATAGAAAAATTAGATTAAGTAAAAACTCAGTTGAATGAGGGAAATTATGAAGTTAAATTTCGAGGAGCACAAGATGAATGTCTTGCTGTACATATTGAAATCAACAATAGGTGTTTTGCATCAAAGCAGCTGCTACATAAAGCCATTGGGTCCTTCTTGCAAAGACTGATTCAATCAACGTCTATTGATAAAATATTGAAAAGCCCAGTAGCAGTTGTGTTAACAGAATCGGACAACATATATGACATGGGTAAGACCGTTTAATAGCTTTAATAGAAATATGAATGCAGAGTAAAAATTAGACCATTTGAAAAAATAATATGTGAACACCAGATAAGAACCATACCTTTTGTTTTTAACTTCAAGGAATTGGTATTGAATAGATTTAACAAAATTAGCATCAGACAGGAGCTTACATGATATGTTATTTAGTCCTTCATCGGTAATATCTGATAGGAATGTTTTTTACATGCAGAAATGTGATGTAGGTCATAGTCTTATATTAAATCCTAGTTAATATAGATGATATGTTTGGTATAAACAAATGTTTAATTTGCGTGCTGTTCAAAACAAATCGAAAAGGATATGCGTTATATATTACGAAATGTGAATAAAAAAGGTTAAACTAGTTTGTAAATAAAGCATGTCGGGTAATATTATCTCTCAAAATTTAGATAAAGTTAGTTTTATTCAATTTGAAGCTTGATAGACATACTTCAATCATCTCGAAATTAGATAATTCTAATGTTTTGAAAGTTTCTATGAAATGATTTCTCCGTATAATTCACACTTAATTGTTATCATTACAGATAACTCAAGCGACCTCAATGAAGATTTAAGCCAATCAGATAACGTTTTGAAACTTGATGTCGAAGTACAAAACACTGTATTTCAAAGTGAGGCACATTTCTATCAACATATCAATGCTTTTTGTAATGCAATTTTTCAAGCAACCAGTCAGGAAAGAGCAACAAATGGTTCCCCACCAGGAGTTGTCATCGCTGTTGACAGAACTAGAGGTATCACTATTCTTAAGGTAGTTTGAACTTAATAAAAATATCAGACTTTTTTTTTAATTTAAGATATTTTGTAGGTCTTAACTCATATATTCCAACAATAATTTGTCAGCGATCATCTTTTCCTGATTTCAGGTTTTGAAAATCAGACAAAATTCCGTATTTTTCAGCCACAATTAAAAAGAATATATAGGGAACTCTGAAATCATTGAGCATTGTTATAGCTTATATATGAAATAAATGTAATTTTTATTTCTATTTTATTTTTTTTTCATATTTTAGAGAGATACATTCTAGCTATCTGAAAAAAAATCTATATGTCATTGTTCGATTAAGAGAGATATTTTATATCGTTTAAAACATAGAAGATATATGAGGCAAAAGTGATATAATTAGCGGGAAATGAGTGATATTCCTGTGTCAGTTTATTATGACGTCACAACGAAAAGACCGAGAAAAGAACACTTAGGCTTGAAAATCAAGCCAGTTCCGCATCTGACTCGATTTCCCAATATGCGCTTATTGAAAGCGCCGTATATTAGTGTCGATCTACCTTAACAAACCCAAGTTAAGTAAAATGAACAAAATAGTTATATATTGAAATAATAAATATTAATACAATCAATGACATGGCATCTCGTTAAACTATACAACATCTATTTTGCATTTTAAGTGACTTCAAGTGTTTGTAAACTTAAATTGAAATTAATTGTAACTTCGTCAAATAACTAAATATTGTTTTTTAATTTAGTTGCAGCAACTAACATCAAGGCAAATTTATGGGTACTCAGTTACAACAAGTTAACATTTTCAGTGGTTAAAATAAAAAAAACATTAAAACAATATATTAATGGGAAAATAATGGGGACTTTTTTTTCATGATAACCAATATTAATTTTGCTATTTGAACTACAAGCTTTCGTTGAGCTTGGACAAATCATACTATTAAAATCTCCCCGTTGCGAATAAAATTAAAAATAAAGATACAATAAGATTCGTTATTGTATTTTCTAGATTTGGCAAAAACGATTTCCTATCTGATAATTATACTGGAATATGTTTCAAGTACAGGTATAAGGTTCCAATATACTAACAATGTCCAATTTGGTGATTAGACGGTCCATAGATTTCCAATCTTACTTTGATATAAGACCCATTTCATACCTTTTAAAATTACACCTGCGAATATCCTTTTAAAGCATATTACGATTTCTTCATTTGAGAGGTTTTTAGCTTTTCGACCCTTACATGTAAAATTTACATAATAATTCAAATAAAGCAAATTTGGTGCATTAACTTTGTGACGATAAATCCTTTAAATACATTTTAAGCGTAATATGATTTAACCCGCTTTAAACTTAACAAGTTCGAGCCAACAAGTGACACCGATCATTTCATATGCAAATAAATCCGAATACAGAATACAGATATAAAAAAGATCCACCGTCGAATACGAATGCTCGTTCATTTAAAAAAAAACATAATAAACCATAATAAACGGTTAATTAAGAGAAATAAACAAAGGAAGTGGTCATTCGTCTGTCTTTCTGTTTGAAACGCACATTATTTTTAACTAAGTTTGTGTAAGCTAAAAAATTCTTTTCCTTATTCTTCTGAAAATCTGCTAGATCATATGGAATACTTTAATCATGTAACTTCTGGATTCAACAGTTTTGACCACACATGTAAATAATATCTTCTGTGAGTTTTCTTACGTTAACACATTACAATCGTACTACAGATAAAATAAAACGGTCAAAATATGACTACAATTAACATTTTCTACTGACTTTGATGAAGATGTCTTTGTAACTTAATGCTGTTTTTCATGTTTTAGTGATGACAGAGTCAAAGGAACAAAATACACAAGACAAGGTATATAAATATTCCTTATAGTGATTAAGTTTTCATCAGTTCCGACAGTTTTCCGTCACAATAGGGTCTGTAAGTCTCGTTCAATTTTGGAACTTCCGGGCACATAATTTGTACCCGGAAGTTGCATTTGTAACAGAAAAGTTTGACGTTTCAAGCAAAAAATTTGGCCGTCATAATCCCACAGCGTCATATTTTGGCGGGAAATGTTTTCAAATATAAATTTTATCGTGATTTCTCGGGGTCACATGACGAGACTTACAGACCCTATTAGATGCATATATGTTTACAAAATTATCATATAGATACATTTAACACATTTATTTAAATAGAATATATACATGGAAAATTAGAAGTAATTTTTCCCTGGTTTAACTTGATTGATTGTCGATTGCATTGCAAAATGAACAAAAAGTGATAAAGGACATAGTCAAGAGCCATTTAAAAATGAACCATCTTTGATGCAAGGGTTGGAAGGGTTGGAGGTGGGTGTGTCTTTTGATTAATTTGTTATTACAGGGGCACATATCGAAACACAACTGACATATAAAGTTTCAATACAATGATCTTTCGTAAAAGAAAGTGAAATTTGTTGCCTCAGATTTTTAATGTGAGGGAAAATTTCAATAGTCCATGGGCTGGAGTTACCCACGTGCAACCCGAGCTTATGAACCCCACCCACATTTTAAGTTCACTTAGACCCCATTTTCAAAATAAAACATGTTAACATGAGCATAAACTACACGCAATGCTGGAACAGGCCCCAGATTTAGACCCACACTACGCAATTTTGGAAAATTTCGTTTTTGACAAAAGTTTTTTCTTTCAGTTGCTTCGAATTGCTGATTGGTAACTCTCACTTATGACAAAGTGGTATAAAATGATAGCCAATAGTACAGACTTTACAAATATCCCACATAAGTAACTTTGTTATAGAAATTGAAAAAACCTTACCCTTTCACCTTCAAAATGTTGACGTAAATTTAAGATTTTTATCGAATTTTTGTAAGTTCATTTGTATGTAGAATTATGGCACGCGATAGTAACAAAAAATGCGGTATACTTAGTATTTCGAACGAAAACTAGGGTTTTCGTGCAAAATACTAGGTATACCGCACGTTAACTAGGTTTTTCCGATCGGTATACATATTATTTCGCCGAAAACCCTAGTTTCCGATTAAAATTGAACGGAAACTATGGGTTTCCGACGAAAACCCATAGTTTCCGATCGTTATCGGAAATTCAACGGAAAACGGTATTCAGGGTTTAGTTAAACCAATCAAAATTGTTTATTCTGTTTATTGCTTTTAATTCTCTCTTTTTAATTCAAATTTCGTATCTTTTATTCGTTTTATATATTTTGATATTATAAATTAGTTGTGCCTGTGACACTGTAAGGTGCGAATGGATATCAGATTCGTGGGTCATGGGAGGATTCGATCTCGACTGTCTATATTCACCTTCACCAGTTAAAAGTTTTGAATATCGCCGTTTTAGACTTAGTTTAAAAAAGAATTTCCCTTTTAACTTATCTCTAGAGCAAAGGTTAATATTTTTATATAACTTGATGTGTACTCTGTTTCGAAATTAAAAAAAGAGAAATTTGGTATGAAAAATAAATAATTTGATAAGCAGTTGACAAAACAAAACCTCAGTCTTATAAATGATCAAAACAATTCAGTGTTTTAAAACTTTTACTTCATCATATCCTTTCCAAGGAGTTTTATAATTCGCGAATTTAAAACTTTCATGAATTTCAGCATTTAAGAGGTATGAAAAGTATAATTACAAGTTTACGGTTTAAACTTACTATTAAAAATGACAAAGACAATAAAGTGTTTTGAAAATTTTACTTTTGATATGTTGCGAAAAGATATTATCATGTAAAATTTTCAAAAAACTTAATAGGTTTTGTCATTTTTAAAGACTGAGTTTTAGCCGCTAATTAAAAATATCTTAGCTTTCATGCCTATTCTATGTTAAATTTGAAGATTTTTCTATTTCGCAACATATCAAACTCCTTCGCAATGATATAATGATGTAAAATTTTCAAAACACTTAACTTTTTTTTGCATTTTTAATGAGTTAGTTTAAAACCGCAGACTAAAAATTTTACTTTTCATACTTTTTTAATACTAAAATTCATAAATTTTTTGCTACGCGAATTATAAAACTCCTTTGAAAGGATATTATGATGTAAAATTTGTAAAACACTGACTTTTTTAGTCATTTTTAAAGACTGAGTTTAAACCGTTGATTCAAATTCTTACTTTTGATACCTATTCTATGCTAAATTTGATGATTTTTCTATTTCGCAACATATCAAACTCCTTCGCAATGATATAATGATGTAAAATTTTCAAAACACTTAATTTTTTTTGACATTTTTAAAGAGTTAGTTTTAAACCGCAGACTAAAATTTTTACTTTTCATACCTTTTTAATACTAAAATTCATAAAGTTTTTGCTTCGCGAATTATAAAACTCCTTCGAAAGGATATTATGATGTAAAATTTGCAAAACATTGAATTTTTTGGTCATTTTTAAAGACTGAGTTGAAACTGCTGATCCAAATTCTTACTTTTCATACCTATTCTATGTTAAATTTGATAATTTTTGTATTTCACAACATATCAAACTCCTTCGCAATGATATAATGATGTAAAATTTTCAAAACACCTAACTTTTTTTGACATTTTTAAAGAGTAAGTTTAAAACCGCAGACTAAAAATTTTACTTTTCATACCTTTTTAATGCTAAAATTCATAACGTTTTGCTTCGCAAATTATAAAACTCCTCCGAAAGGATATTATGATGTAAAACTTTCAAAACACTTAATAGGTTTTGTCATTTTTAAAGACCGAGTTTGAACTGCTAATTAAAAATCTTTCTTTTCATACCTATTCTATGTTAAATTTGAGGATTTTTTTATTTCGCAACATATCAAACTCCTTAGCAAAGATATAATGATGTAAAATTTTCAAAACACTTAATTTTTGACATTTTCAAAGAGTTAGTTTAAAACAGCAGACTGAAATTTTACTTTTAATACCTTTTGAATGCTGAAATTCATCAAGTTTTTGCTTCGCGAATTATAAAACTCTTTCGAAAGGATATTATGGTGTAAAAGTTCCAAAATACTTAATTGTTTTTGTCATTTTTATAGACTGAGTTTAAACCACTGATTAAAAATCTAACTTTTCTTCCTATTCTATGCTAAATTTGATTTTTTTTTCTTCGCAACATATTAAACTCTTTCGAGAGGATGTCATGCAGTAAAATTTTCAAAATACTGAAAATACTTTATTGTTTCCATCATTTTTAAAGAGTAAGTTTATACCGTAAACTTAAAATTACACTTGTCATACCTCTTAAATGCTAAATTTTATGAATTTTTTAACTTTCCAAAATATTAAACTCCTTGGAAAGGATATGAGTTTTTGTTTTTTTAACTGCTTATCAAATAATTTATTTTTCATACCAAATTTCATGATTTGTTTAATTTCGAAACAGAGTACACATCAAGTTATATGAAAATAAAAATCTTTGTTCTAGAGATTAGTTAAATTGAACATTCTTTTTAAACTAAGTTTAAAACGGCGATATTCATAACTGTGAATATAGACAGTCGAGATCGAATCCTCCCATGACCCGCGAATCTGATATCAATTCGCACCTCAAAGTGTAAGGCACAACTCTATTTGATAATTTATAATATCAAAATATATAAAACAAATAAAAGATACAAAATTTGAATAAAAAAGAGAGGATTAAAAGCAATTGACTTAATCAACGATTTTAATTGTTTTAATTAAACCCCGTTTTCCGTTTCTGATTGGACGAACGTTAAATGTCAAATAGCGATTTCTGTTTCTCGCTTCTTATTTGTTAAAACTATGAAAAGCGTTTTCGGGTTAAACTCGAATTTCCGATACCGATCGGAAACTATGGGTTTTCATCGCAAACCCTAGTTTCCGTTCAATTTCAATTGAAAACTAGGGTTTTCGTCGAAAACTATGTATACCGATCGGAAACCCCTAGTTAACGTGCGGTATACCTAGTATTTTGCACGAAAACCCTAGTTTTCGTTCGAAATACTAGGTATACCGCATTATTGTTACTATCGCGTGCCATATAGAACCCATTACGTTTTGCATTTAATAATACTTGCAATTCTTTTTAGTCGTTTGATGTCTTCTCTTAAAAATTAAACATCTTAACAGGATTTTTATATGTTTTGAATTAACACACTGTTCGGTATTTAGTGAACTGTAACTTTTTAATAGACAAATAAAATAGATCTTTGAATATTTTCATTTTCGACACAGTTTTATCCTTTTTGTGCCTCATCTCTTATCTATGAGTAGTTTAAATTCATGAAAAGTTGGTATGAAATAGAAGTACCTCATTTCTTCTTTATAACTAGACGTACAAATTATAAGAGTTCGAAGTATTATAAACTTCCTGCATCAATAACTTACACTTACAAATTTACTCTAAAATTGTCAATATTTCCTTATGTTTGCATAAAAAATAACCTGAACACACAAAATGTGTGATGTATATGACAATGAAGCATGAATTACATCACGATGTTGTATTTTGACAGCAATCAGTTGATTTACCTCAATGTTTTCCAGAAATTGATGAAAAATGGGAATTTTCATTATATCAGATTTGTCGAAAGTTCACCGTTAAATCGTTATATTTGTCAAATCTGAAGGATAAATCTAAGCGGTACATAAGTTGTCTTAAAACATTGTTAAGACAAAAAAGGATTGTTTAATGTGACCATGAATACCGAAAATTAAACCCCTACCCCAATGTTCAACAATTTGAGGGAAATTGTTTGGGGTAGGGGTTAAATTTTCATTGTTTTTGTCTATGTTTAGAAGTCCCAAAAATATGACTGTCTGTACATATATATGAACAAAACATACTAATGTTTTACTTTCTTTAAAGTAATGCATTTGATAAACATACTAATGTTTTACTTTCTTTAAAGTAATGCATTTGATATATTGCAGTATGCAATTTTAACACCAAAACAATGGGTAAGATTGAATGTTTTGGGCGATTGTAGTGAAAAATGGGAATTTTCAGCATTACCACTATTGGCAAATATTTTGACTGCTTTTACCAGAGTCAGTCGTTTTTGGACTTAAAAAGTCTGAACAACGTTGAGAATGACTGAGCTTTGTTGATTCAACGCTGATTAGTCTTTATCAACACTAGTTTTGACTGAAAATAACCGTTAAGAGTTGAGCCAACTCGCTTCAGTCAATCTCAGTCTTTACCTGTGTTGTAAAAAGTCTGTCCAGTGTTGAACCAACAATAGTCAGTCATTCTCAACACTACCTGTGTTGTAAATGACTAATTTTTGTTGAGAACGTCTGTCCAGTGATGATCCAACATTGGTCAGTTATTCTCAACACTACCTGATTTTTGTTGAGAATGTCTGTACAGTTTTGAGTCAACGCAGATCAGTCATTCAAAACGCTACCTGTGTTGTAAAAGACTGATCTGTGTTGAAAATGACTGACCAGCGTTTACTCAACGTTGGACAGACATTTTCAACGCGGATCAGTCTTTTACAGCACAGGCGGTGTTGAGAACGACTGATCAGAGTTGATTCAACACTGGACAGACATTCTCAACAGATATCAGACTTTTACAACACAATTTGTGTTGAGAATGACTGATCAGAGTTGACTCAACGCTTGACAGACATTCTCAACAAAAATCAGTCATTTACAACACAGGTAGTGTTGAGAATGACTGACCATTGTTGGTTCAACACTGGACAGACTTTTGCAACACAGGTAAAGACTGAGATTGACTGAAGCGAGTTGGCTCAACTCTTATCAGTCATTGTCAGTCAAAACCAGGCTTGGGGTAATGGTAATTTGTAACTGTAATGTAACTGTAATATTACATTTTTTCAATGTAATGCAAAGTAATTTGCTACTTAACACTTTTAATGTAATTGTAACTGTAATGTAATGATTACTTTTGCAAAAATGTCATGTAATGGGGCATTACTTTACATTACTTTTAAATTACTTTTTAAATGTGTCACATTTATAAAATTTTGTCTTTTTATCTAGACCAGTTTTGGTTTTAATTTATAATTGAATAAAAAAACGGAATAATTGTTGCTTCTGTTTTATCGTAAAATAATAAAATACTCAGATTCTATTAATATAGATTCTGTGTGGATAATTTATGCCTTTTGAGAAAAGATTGTGGTATAAATGCTCTATCATGTAAATTGACAGCTGCAGCTAATTTTTATTGTGAAAACTGAATAAATATTTATAGAAATTTAAACAAATCATATTTTCTTTACAAATACATATACTTGTACCTACATTCCCTTGAAATTATAAAGTTTGGCACCCAAGCTGATCTTTGTGATCATTCAGACATTGTGATATTGGTTGTGTATTTTCTGATCAATTACCCTAAGGCAGTTATTATTTTTGAATGACATGTTTATTGACTACAATAACCATGTTAATCTTACCTATAATAAATGGAATTCATATTTTTTTTAATTTGTTAAATACTTTTTGACCTAATTCATTGTTACATCTATAAATTAAATAATCTTTTTTTTTGTCTTTAGACTTTATGTAACAATAGTATTTTTTTTCATAAAAAAATAATTTGTAATGTAATGCATTACTTTTTCAATGTAACTGTAATATAATGCATTACATGATGGAACACATGTAATTGTAACTGTAACTGTAATGGAGAAAATAGAAAGTAACTGTAATGTAATGCATTACATTGCAATGTAATTGACCCCAAGCCTGGTCAAAACTAGTGTTGATAAAGACTGGTCAGTATTGAAAGCCGTTGTGGAATTTATTACCTATTTATTGATATCTATAAATGAATTATAGATATTAATAAATGATTTATAGATATCTATAAATCACTTTTAAATATCAATAAATCATTTATAGATATTAATAAATAGTGCGAATTATTAATATCTATAATTCATTTTTAATATCTATAAATCAATTATTGATATCTATAATTCGACACTAATTATATATATCTATAATTCATTTTTAAATATCTATAATTCAAATATCCATAATTCGATTTATTAATATCTTTAATTCAAATCTCCATTATTCGATTTATTGATATCTATAATTCAAATCTCCATAATTCGATTTATTGATATCTATAATTCAAATCTCCATAAATCGCCCCTGTGACACTGATCAATAATCGTATTAATTATTGTATATGAAATGAAGAGTTCAGCTGATTCTGATTATTTTTTAATATCTATAATTAAATTTTAATATCCATAAATCGCCTCTGTGACACTGATCAGTTTTCACAAAGTAAAAATATATGTTATAAAAAGAGTTCAAACGACCTCGACTTTTTAAATATCCATAAATAGCCTTCACGACACTGATCATTACCTGTATTACTTTAAACACAGTAAAGACAAAGAATTTAACATATGTTTTAATTTCTAGCGAACTTTTAGATAGTGCTTTGAATGATTTAAGAAACTATTTAAATATGTAACTTAGCATATATTGTAAATGCTTGTCTAAAGAAATATAAAAAAACAATAGTAGTTGCAAGAAAAAACTTTAATAATTGACTTAAATAAATTTTAGCGAATTGAACTTAATATATTGACCTTATTCTTGCATTCTGAAAGGTGACACTAATTCTTGTTTTATTCCCTTTATCTCTGCAATATATATTGTATAAAAACGTACATTACTTTATGAAACATTTATATATTGCGTAGTCCAAAATTTAAATTCTTTTTAGCATAAACATGATTGGTAAAATAGATTTTAAGTCTTCAGTTTAAACTTAATAATAACAAATGACCAAGACAATTCAAGTTTTTTGAAAATTATACTTGATAATAACATTTTGAAGGAGTTTATATGTTGCGAAGGTAAAATTTAATGTCTTTTTACCACAAATATGGTTGGAAGAGTAGATTTTAAGTCTTCGGTTTAAACTTTATTATTGAAAATGACCAAAACAATCCAATTTTTTTGAAAATTTTTATTTTTCATATTCATTCGAAGGAGTTTATATGTTGTGAAGTTCAATTTTACTGTCTTTTTAGAATGAATATGATTGGAAAAGTAGATTTTAAGTCTTTGGTTTAAACTAAATTATCAAAAATGACCAAAACAATTCAAATTTTTTGAAAATTATACATTATAATGACATTTAGAAGGAGTTTATATGTTGCGAAGTTAAATTATAATGTCATTTTAGCATGAATATGGTTGGAAAAGTAGATTTTAAGTCTTCCGTTTAAACTTTATTATTAAACATGACCTAACGATCCAATTTTTTTTGAAAATTTTGGTTTTTATAACCATTCGAAGGCGTTTATATGTTGAAGTTAAATTTTAATGCCTTTTTAGAATGAATATGATTAGAAAAGTAGATTTTAAGTCTTTGGTTTAAACTTAATTATTGAAAATGACCAAAACATTTCAAATTTTTTGATTATTATACTTCATAATAACATTTCGAAGGAGTTTATATGTTGCGAAGTTAAATTTTAATGTCTTTTAAGAATGAACATGATTGGAAAAGTAGATTTTAAGTCTTCCGTTTAAACTTAATTATTAAAAATTACCAAAACAATTCAAATTTTTGGAAAATTATACCTTATAATAGCATTTAGAAGGAGTTTATATGCTGCGAAGTTAAATTATAATGTCTTTTTAGCATAAATATGGTTGAAAAAGTAGATTTTAAGTCTTCGATTTAAACTTTATTATTAAAAATGACCAAAACGATCCATTTTTTTTTGAAAATTGTAATTTTTCATAACCATTCGAAGGAGTTTATATGTTGTGAAGTTCAATTTTAATGTCTTTTTAGAATGAATATGGTTGGAAAAGTAGATTTTAAGTCTTTGGTTAAAACTTTATTATTGAAAATGACAAAAGTAATTCAATTTTTTTGAAAATTTTAATTTCTTATAGCCATTCGAAGGAGTTTATATGTTGCGAAGTTAAATTTTAATGTCTTTTTAGAATGAATATGGTTGGAAAAGTAGATTTTAAGTCTTTGGTTTAAACTTTATTATTAAAAATGACAAAAACAATCCAATTTTTTGATAATTATACTTTATAATAACATTTCGCAGAAGTTATATGTTGCAAAGTTATATTTTAATGTCTATTTAGAATGAACATGATTGGAAAAGTAAAATTTTTTTTTGAAAATTATACTTTATAATAACATTTTGAAGGAGTTTATGTGTTGTGAAGTTAAATTTTAATGTCTTTTTAGAATGAATATGATAGGAAAAGTAGATTTTAAGTCTTTGATTTAAACTTTATTATTGAAAATGACAAAAGCAATCCAATTTTTTTGAAAATTTTAATTTCTTATAACCATTCGAAGGAGTTTATATGTTGCGAAATTAAATTTTAATGTCTTTTTAGAATGAATATGGTTGGAAAAGTAGATTTTAAGTCTTTTGTTTAAATTTTACTATTGAAAATGACAAAAGCAATCCAATTTTTTTGAAAATTTTAATTTCTTATAACCATTCGAAGGAGTTTATATGTTGCGAAGTTAAATTTTAATGTCTTTTTAGAATGAATATGATTGGAAAAGTAGATTTTAAGTCTTCGGTTTAAACTTAATTATTAAAAATGACCAAAACAATTGAAATTTTTTGAAAATTATACTTTATAATAACATTTCGAAGGAGTTTATATTCCGCAAAGTTAAATTTTAATGTCTTTTTAACATGAATATGGTTGGAAAAGTGGATTTTAAGTCTTTGGTTTGAACTTTATTATTAAAAATAACCAAAACAATCCATTTTTTTTTAACATTTAAATTTTTTATAACAATTCGAAGGAGTTTATATGTTGCGAAGTTAAATTTTAATGTCTCTTTAGAATGAATATGGTTGGAAAAGTAGATTTTAAGTCTTTGGTTTAAACTTTATTATTAAAAATGACCAAAACAATCAAATTTTTTTGATAATTATACTTTATAATAACATTTCGCAGGAGTTATATGTTGCAAAGTTATATTTTAATGTCTATTTAGAATGAACATGATTGGAAGAGTAGATTTTTTTTGAAAATTATACTTTATAATAACTTATGTGTTGTGAAGTTACATTTTAATGTCTTTTTAGAATGAATATGATAGGAAAAGTAGATTTTAAGTCTTTGATTTAAACTTAATTATTAAAAATGACCAAAATAATTCAAATTTTTTGAAAATTATACTTTATAATAACCTTTTGAAGGAGTTTATATGTTGTGAAGTGAAAATTTAATGTCTTTTAAGCATGAATATGATTGAAAAAGTAGATTTTAAGTCTTCAGTTTAAACTGAATCATCAAAAATGACCAAAACAATTCAATTTTAAGAAAATTTTACTCAATAATATCTTTTCGAAATCATTTTTTTATGTTGCGAAGTTAAAATTTAATGTCTTTTATACATGAATACGATTGGAAAAGAAGATTTTAAGGTTTTAACTTTATTAATAAAAATGACCAAAGCTATTGAAAATTTTAATTTATTATAACCATAAGAAGGAGTTTAAATGTTGCAAAATGGAAATGTGATTCTTTAAGCATAAATATGAATGCAATTACAGGGCATTAAAACTTTTTTTTATTTTTGAAGCAACTGGTTTATTGAATATTACCCGTAACTATTTATTTATGCAAATAAAATAATGAACTTTCGAGTTAAGTTTACTTATTTGTTTACAAATTTTGGATAATAATCAATAAAATCTTTATATTATCATATCTCCGCACACGATTGGAGTGAATAAATGAGATCAGCAGTGCGCTCCTTTCGTGTGGACTGGGATTAGTCCCAGGTGTGGATGAACTCTTCAAATCGTAGTTTTCATTCATTTCACTCGAGTATGCATCTCACACTATTAAGTTGAACATTCTTACAGCCGTAAAAGCATAAATAAATAAATAAATAAATAAATAAATAAATAAATGAAATAAGAAAACTAAATGTAGTGAATCAAAATCATTGTCCGTGCCGCGTTTAAAGAAATACAATGTAATGATCAGTGTCACTGTGGCGATTTATGGATATTTAAAAAGTCATGGTCAACTTAACTCTTTATATAGTATACGTTTTACATATTAGGTACTGATCAATGTCACCGAGGCGATTTATGGATATTAGAATTGAATTATAGATATTAAAAAAATAATCTTGGTAAACTGAACTCTTTATATAATATAGTTTACCAATACTAAAATGATATGGGTCACATAGGCGATTTATGGAGATTTGAATTATAGATATCAATAAATCGAATTATGGAGATTTGAACTGAATTATAGATATCAATAAATCATTTATAGATATTAATAAATAACACCATTTATTGATATTTAAAAATGATTTATAGATATTAATAATTGATTTATTAATATCTATAAATCGTACACTATTTTAAATATCTATAAATCATTTGGAAATATCAATAATTCATTTCTTAATATCAATAAATCAATTTTTAATATCCATAAATAAAGCTGTATTTATTGATATCAATAAATACTGATTTATAGATACCTATAAATATCTATTAACATCTATAAATGATTTATTGATATCTATAATTATTTATTGATATCTATAATTCATTTATAGATATCAATAAATAGGGAATAGATTCCACAACGGCTTTCCATAGGTCAGCGTTGAATCAACAAAGCTCAGTCATTCTCAACGTTGTTCAGTCCAAAAACGACTGACTCTGGTAAAACTTTTACAACACAGACCAGTTAAAAGTAAAGATTTTCATTTATTAGATTGATTTATTTATATTTTTATTCAAATATTTTATTCTATTTTTATTTCTAGTTATTCATCAAATTAATTTAATTTATATTTTTATATGTTTTATTTATTGTTATTTATATTTTTAATATGTTTTATTTATTCTTATTTATATTTTTCAATTTTTCGATTATTTAATTTAATCCATATTTTTAATTATTTATTTATACATTATTATATAAAGGATTCTCCACTTTCCTGTCTTAATATGATTATTCATTCAGTTATTTATTTTTATAATATTTTTATTGAAAAAAGAAAGGGTTTACAAAAATCGAACAGATGAATATCATATAAACCTGATAATCAGTTGGTTTTTATGTAAGCAGTAAAATCGCTCTTTGATATGGCACAGGACACACACACTTGCCCAATTACGGGTTCAATGAATTGGAATTTATGTAAGTCAAATATTAATGCTAATAAGTAAGTAATTTTGTCTAAACAGAGAAGCTTTTCATAGTCTAGACCATCTTAAATTTATGACAATGAACATAACAATGCAGGTGTAAATACACGTTCTGGTTTGTCGAAGATGTGAATTGAAGAGAGAAAGAAGGTAATACTTGGGTACATATTATTCGATACCTTTGATGAACTTGAAAAACAGAAATTTGACTTTATATTTATCAGGTGATGGTAAAGCTTGACATGTGCATAAGAACTTCAATTTTTTTTTAAAGCGTTTCGTTTGCATATACAAATAGTAACTAGAAAACTGACAGTCAGAAAGGGCCCGCCCCTTTTGTGTCCCAGAACCTGTTTGCGGAGTTTCATGGAAATCATAAAACAATTTTGGGGGAAAAGCATAAATAACAAAATCCTAACTTATTGTAAATTCAGTTTCTGTATATAGCCATTTTGTTTTGACAACTTTTTTTTCTTCTGTTCAGATCAAATCAAAACATTGAAAAGAATTATATGAAAGTCATTTCAAGTTATCATACGACATACAGCTATTCTCAAAATATGCACTTTTTCATATAAATTAAATCCCCCCCTCCCAAAATTGTTTTCAGATTTTCCTCAAAATCAAAAGGGAGCTTCCTTTTGGCAAGTCCAACCTTGAGTGTCAAAATCATTTAAATCCAGGAGGGCAATTAAAACGTATCATACGACCTAGTTTAATTCTCAAAATATGCATTTTTTATGTAAAAAAACTAAGTTCTCCCCCAAAATCTTTTCCTGATTTTTCTCAAAAATGAAAGGAAGCTTCTTTTGGTCAAGTTCAGCTTTCAATCTTGAGTTATCTTACGACATAGAAACTGCTGACGGACGGACGGACAGGCTGATCACTATAAGGCCCCGCCATGGAATGTTGCTAAATAGTTAGAAGTAAGCAGTTAGAACCATAACAGGTTATATTTCCGTCTCTGTGTTAGGTTTTCCTCTGATTTATTTACATCGAGAACTATTCTATTTTATTCGAGTTATTTTCCCTCCGGTATCGGATTGATTCCGTTGCTATCCCGTTGCAAGCTAATGCAGGACTTTGGAGTGAAATGTTTTTCACTGAGAAAGTTCTTTTATTACACAAAGAATCAAAACATTTAGCCAACATGAGGACACATTAATCAACTTATCACTGATGATAAAAAGGTTAACTCTAATTATATAATTTATTTGGTTAGTTATTTGTTTGTTTCTATAGATAGTTTTGTCGCTACATCACAAAAATGGATTAACCAATCAGCGAACAAGATTTCCATCCACAAGGATTGTATTGCTAGGTGCAGCTTACGAGGTCTGGAAATTTCAAACTGCTATAACTTCCTTGTTGTTAAAGATATTGTTATAAAATTTTGATGTGCTATTAATAATAGAGTTCCAAACATATAATCTTAATTTCATGAAAAAATGTTGAAAAATAAAGAAATAAATGCAATTTGAATTTTTTCAATACACAATTTTCAAACTGCTTTAACTCCCTTGTTGTTTAAGATATCGTTATGAAATTTCGATATGTTATTTATATTAGTGTTCCAAAAATATATTCGAATTTCATGAAAAAATGTTGAAAAATAAAGAAATAAATGCAATTTGAATTTTTCTAATACATAATTTTCAAACAGCTATAACTCCCTCGTTGTTTAAGATATCGTAATGAAATTTCGATATGTTATTATGGTAGTTGAATTGCTGTATAATTGCTAATAAACCACAGCCATTATCTTTTTTTGGGATATATGGGAGTCTTTGTGTATTTGGTGTTTGACCTGATATGTTATTGGACCTTTATACAAGGTTAAACTTTTCAAGCTGAATAAATTGTTATGAAAATTTTTTTGGGTGGTAGGGGTAATTTGTTTGCAATTTATGAGACTTCAGCTAGTCTTAAATGTTGAAAAGCATACTTTCTAAAAGCTTCGATATATGAAATGGTATTTATCAACATTTTTAAGTTATATATGAAGTTTGTAAAGTTTTTGCGTCTCTAAGTCAAAACAGCAATAAGTCTGAAAAACGATAAAAAATGGAAAATTCCCATTCTTGCATGAAATTTCGAGCAGAAGGGCCAAAGAAAGGCATCTTAAAAAGTTTGCATCTAATGAAATAGTCTTCTGCAGGGAAATACACACAATAATTGGCATTAGACACTATCTTTAGTTCATTTAGGGCCTGAATATTTTAAATATTTCCTTAATTTTAAGGGGAGGGGTGCTAATTTTGGCATTTCTGATCCCCAAAAGTCTGAATCTTAAGCGTAGAGTGGCTTAACTTATGTTAATTGTAAAGTATATTAAACAAGCTTTAATTTAGAACCACATTTCAGCATATCTAACTAATATACATAAAAATTATGGAGCTTAAAAGATGAAATTAAGGCGAAAACTAAAATACAAGAATTTTGCGTTGTGTACTATAAAAGAAGCCCTTTAATGTCTATGCATGCAGGCAATATTCGTTTCAAATACTTTAATTTGAAGAGGGGATACAAAAGGACTGAAACAAATCGGTCTGGGTCATAAGTGTGTGTGGGGGGGGAGGGGGGTGAAACGCAAAGCAATTTCAGCCCATGGCCTACAAGTTTTCTTGTAACTGACTCAGCGATGTTCTGTGGTTGTTTATATATTGAGGTTGTCTTCTATCAGTCGTTTGTTGGGCAACGGATGACAGCAATTGAAAGAACACATTTCCAGTTAATTTTGATTATGTTTCTTGATAACCTTTTTTGGATTTTGGAGTAGGGAGAAACATTGATGTAGCGTTGTTCGACATGTAGCAATTAATTCCGATCAAACCTTTGCTAGTGGGCGTCTCTAAGTTACTATGTATGTACGATGTTTTAGCAAAGCAAATTGTTGACGGGCACATGATGATTTCAATATGAAAACAAAAAATAATAATATAAAAAATAAATAAAAAAAAAATTAAACAAAAATAAATAAATAAATAAATAATAATAATAATAATAAAAAATAATAATAAAAATAATAAAATAAAATAATAATAATAATAATAATAAAATAAAATAATAATAATAATAAAAATAATAATAAAAGAGTTGTCCGATTGCTTGTTTAACCTTGAATTTATAGATTTGTACTGGTTCAATAAATTTTAGCAAGACCTTATCAAATATTATTAGTAAAGCACTAGTTGTTTACACATCAACCTGCATTATATTTTTCCACCTTCATGAAGGTTGCATTTTATGATTGATTGACGGGTTATGATACTAGATTCGATTAGAAAGTTATGCTTGCTTGATATCCTCAAGAAATTCATACACTATAATGAAAGGGCAACATAGAAGTAGTATAAATTCGGACAGGTTCCGTTGTTTAACCTGTAAAATTTTTCTCTTCTCTTCATCTTGCTTTACTACTGAATTTTCTATTGAACTATTGCAATTGGGGTTTACATATGTGTTATGGTCTCATGTTCATTTACTCCATATCCTTACGTAAAATATTAAAAACTGGAGTTTCTCTTATATTGCAGTGTGGAGTTGGTAAAAAAATTCCTTGTGGTAGAGATGTATGCTCTATATTTTTCTTCGATATGTTGTACTTGTACATGAGATAATATCTCATGTGTACACTTTGTTCAATTACTATTATCTACATTTATGTAAATTCTAAAACCGAAGGATTAACTCCCTCCATCGTAGTTTTGTCCTTATCTATATTTGATATTACTGGTTATTCAGATTTCGTTTGGAATTTTGCATTTTGAACATTTTTTGAAATTATTGATTCCTTTGTTTAGGTACTAGTGCTGCTGATGAGGAATAAATTTCCGAAATGGCCATACAGCTTATTAAAATTATTGCAGTTGGAGTTTACATATATGTTATGGTCTCATTTTCATTTACTATATATTTCACGAAAGGATATGGAGTAAATGAACATGAGACCATAACACATATGTAAACTTTTTATTCCTCATCAGCAGCGCTAGAACCCAAACAAAGGAAATCCATAATTTCAAAATGTTAAAATGCATAAAACCAAACGAAATCCAAATAATCAGTAATATCAAATATAGCTAAGGACTAAGGACTCCATATCTTTTCGTAAAATATTAACTAATATTTGTCTGCAGTAATCATAAAGTTTACTGTGAAACTATTCATGACCAAAGTGACATAAATCACAAGTGAATACTTACACATTCGAAGGATTTATTGGAAAATCTTCAATCCCATTCAAATACATTCTCTGAAAACATTCGATTTTTACCACACTGAATACAACACTTCCTCATGATGAACTAAAATTACGACTCCAAGGTATTTTCCAAAAAGCCTTTGCCGATTCGAAAAAATATGTTGTATTATGTTATAATTCCGCATTTTTTTTTCAAAAACCAATTTAAAAGGAAAAGCATGCTGCGATGAAAAACAGGTGTGTAGTATATTTGATTTTCTGTTTTAAAACATCATAAAAAAGATGCTAGATCCTTTAATCTCAATTATGGATATATTGATGATGTTCTCTACATCAATAACGATTCTTTTGCTAAATAGATCCCGTTGATATATCCACCACAACTGGAGATAAAGGAAACAACAGAGACCACTAGATCTACATCTTTTTGGACTTACATCTCAAGTTTGACGAAAATGGCCATCTCAGTACTAAAATTTACGACAAAACGGACGATTTCAATTTCAAAATTTTCAATTTTCTAACATGTACAGTAATACTCCAGCATTTCCTGCTTATGGAGTGTATGTTTCAAAGTTGATTCGTTACGCGAGAGCTAGTACAAATAATACAGACTTTCTCATTAGACATAGTTATCTCCGTGACGGCCTGATCAATCAAGGCTTCAAAAAATTCCGTCTCATACGATCATAAAAAAGTTCTTTAAAAGATATCAGTCCATTTTTGAAAAAAATTGAAGTTTCGGGCCGAACTCTTATTCAAGATTCTTCTTATATCGCCGCTTTAGGGGGCGATATATATTGATCATGGTGTCCGGTCATCCGTTTGTTTCCGTTGGTCCGCCCGTTCGTCCGTCCGCCATGGTGGTACAGACTTCCTGGCGTTAACTCTGCCCAGACTACTTGATGAAATTTAACGAAACATTCACGGAATCTCAAGTACATATTGCGATTGGGCACCAGCTATTTTAAAATTGAATTTGTTTTGATTTCCTTTTTTTAAATGTTTATTCTGGGATCAATGGAGGGGCGGGGTTCTATATTAAAGAGCTCTGCTCACAGTTCTTCTAGTTTTACTAATTACTTGGATGATCATTTCTTTTAACTGTCTACGACCTTTCAATAGCAATTGCTGTTGAGTTGCTACTTGACACTACCACACTGGAAGGGGCGGTGAGCTTGGCATGCTAGAAAACCGGAGTAACCCATCATCTCATTTGAAATGCATGTCAGGAGCATTGCAGTCGACATTTTTTCTGGTGGTTTCCACCTGATATGTCTTTTTGTCTCATGTACTTCGACACTTGACAACTCTGTTAGGTAATTTTGTTATTATCCCACTGATGATCTAAATTCTTTTATCTTCTTCATGTATGGAAGGAGATTCAACATAATCTTCCATTCAATACTTGAATATATACTTATATAGAATTGATTCCTGTCCAGGTACAGTCCATAATGTGTGGAACAGCTGTAATACCGAGCCTCATCTAACAACAAAGGCCTCAGTTAAAGCTAAGATTATCTTAGGTACTTACACTTTACAAAAAGAAAGAGCAAAGTTTGATCGCACAGGAAGAAATTTCCCAACCTTCAAGATATTTCACAAAAATGGCGAAATCACTGACCACTTCATATTTAAATGTGAAACACTCTGACCAATCAGAAAATATTTCTTAGAAATCATTTATCATAAACTGTCAAGCGAGCCAGATATAAAATTGCTAGATGAAATTTTTACTAACATTCCTTATTACCAGTGAATATTGCATACTTAACACAGATATGTTCTTTTAGGCATATGTAATATAGCCGGAAGTTAACAATCCACATCAGCATACCCAGTCTAATATGTCAATGTCAGCCTGCCTCGTTCAGGAAAAAATATAAGCTTTATGACAACCGTTATGATTTTATCTTCCAAAGTTTGAACTTTCCCTTTTTTGGTGGCAATATATTTACCTAACTCTCCAGCCTTTGGAGTGTACATTTCACAGTTGATTCGTATCGTCAACAGTGTAGTTTGAGCAATGATTTTTTTGAGTAGAGCAAAAACACTGTCCCAAAAGCACCACTTAATAAGGGATTTGTTGAACCTATGTTAATTTTATCTCTCATAAATCCATAAATCACCATAACATCATTGAAAGATATGAGTCGCAGTGTCCAAAATGAAAGCGGACATTCTCAGGTAGATTCACGTCTTCCCGGATTTGATTACCGATTTTAACATTTTCCTCCCATTTTTTATAGTGTGAGCAGTGCTGGTAACAGAGCAGAACATGTTTACCTACTGTCATTCTTAGTTTCATAGGAGTGCACACTGTGAGTGCCTTGGTTTTGAAAAAATAACAAAATATAATTTGAACTGAATGTTGTGATTTTTATTACTGTGCGTTTGTTTCTTGTTTTAATTATTGTTTTTCTTGTGCAGTTTGCTTGTGGATTGTGGCATGTAATTGTAGTTCCTGGCCATTGTAGGTGTTTGCTGTTTTCCTGTTTTTGTAATTCTATCTCTGTAACGTCATTTCTTCTGTGTTCTTGTTTTACATGTTTTTGCCATGTCGTGGGATTTCGATTTTTATGGAAGTATAAATACCACTCCTTTGTTCCTTCGATATTCTACTGCCGTTGTATCAGACTGGTGATATGGCCATTTTAATCTGGGTATGATTATCATTCCTAATTGTCAGTATATAATAAACATATAAGGACAAGGCCTTTTACATATCAGAACAGATATCATCCCTCGACCTATACCAGCTCTCGACTAACGAATCAAGCTGATATGTGAGTCTCTGGATGAAATGAAAAAAGCGTATATTAATATATATATATATATTTTAACTACTCAAAGTGCAAGTTTTTGAGCTTTAAACTACAAAAAGACATTGAATCTGTCACACGTTTATTGTGTAGCGTCTCTAACAAAAGTGATTAGTTCTGTTAAAATCAGCGTAAAATGTAAAAAGTCGAAAATTATTGTGTTTTAAGATGTTTGGCAGTATTCTTTGGGAGTCCTGTAAATGTCCCTGTAAATATTTATTTCATAATAAAATTTCTTAGTTCCAGGTGTGAATGTTGTCTCACATGACTTTATACTATATAGTGGTGCACCTAACAAAGGCAGAATTTGCAGATAACCAGTACAAAGTATCTTAAGTTTAGCCGACTTATTTAAAATTCATTTTATTGTGGTAAATAAAGCATTTGCTTATAGATATAAATGTCATTTTTTGTCGCTTATTGGTCCCCATTCAAAGAGACAGGTGCCAAATTATATATTAAACTAAACTGCAAGCTTAAAAACATTAAGATAGTATTTTGTTGTTGGTCATTGTTTATCGAGAGTAGATATTTAAATGAATAATGCAAATGGTCACGTTGGAAAATTGAGCTCTAATTTAAATAGACAAAGCTATTAATATAGGTCATGGGCTGAAATCACTCTATATGCATCCCATTTGCGATCAAGACCTCTTCAAAATAAAACATGTTAACACGAATATAACCTGCACGCATAGACAATAAAAGGGCCACTTTTATAGTACACAACGCAAAATTCTTGTATTTTCGTTTTAACATAAATTTTATCTTTTAAGATCCATAATTTTTATATAGATAAGTTAGATATACTGAATTTTGGTACCAAATTAAATCCTATTTAATGTCCTTTTCAATGATCACAAGTTTGGCAATTTTACGCCATTTTTGATCATCTGGGGTTACAAAAAAAGTTACACATCACCAACAAAAATTGCGAAAATGACGATTTTAACTCTCAACTCTTTTCAGATAAATAAATCTCGTCATTTGATCTAGTTTTTATGCAGAATGTATCAATTGCGATACACTGTTGAAAAATAAGATCATTAAATCCCATAAAATATTGATTTTCGGTAAACCGTTTTTAAAAATGGAAAAATTTCGACTTCCTGACTTTTTGATCGTACAAACTTGAATACATATCTAATAATTGTTAATGTACGTTTAAAAAATGGATAACAGGAAACACCTACAATGGCTAAAAATTATAATTACATGCAACAATTTGCAAGGGAACTCCACAAGAAAAACACGTATAAGACAAAAGACAAACGTTGACAACGATAGGAACTCGGGACAGCCGGACTTGGTACCGGCCCTAGCAAAATCAAGCAGTAGGGTTACACCGGTTTATGGGTACCCAAACCTCCCCTTTATCTGTCCCGTTTCCCTATAGTATAAAAACATACGAACAAAACCCAATACAGGTAGACTACTAACTCCATGACCACAATCTTGAAAGGAGAGAAAAAGACAATACGTAATTTTGAAAGATGTGTCAAGGGGTGCTCGCCGCTAAACTGCCGGCTAGCTCAAGGAGCCTAGCCTGCTGGTAGAACACTGTCAAACTACGGAAGTAGTCATGATTTATGATATGTAAGCAAAAAATTGTGAAAAACATTTTAGTTTCAGACTTATTGTGGGTTCACAAATGCCAAAATTAGCACCCCTCCCCCTTAAAATTAAGAGAAAATTCGAAATATTTGAGCTGTAAATGATAATAAGGGAAAATCCAATGCAAATTATTTTGTAAATTTCACTACAGCTGACATGCAGAAGACAATTTAAGTAGATTTTAAATCTTAAAAAGGTTTCTCTTTGGCAAGACTGCTGGAAATGTCATGAGAATGGAAATTTTCCGTTTTTCAGAATTTTTAATGTTTGGGTTTAGAAATGTAAATAATTCATGAATTTGATGTCGAACTTGAAAAGGTTGATAAAATATCGTTTCATTATCTCTAAGCTATCAGAAAGTATGCTGTTGATCATTTTTGACTAAATGCACTCTCATAAATTGCAAACATTTTACCCTTTTACCCTTCAACACAATTTATTTCATTTAATTCAGCTTGAAAAGCTTAAACATTGCATAAAGGTTCATTGACATCATTTCAAACACCAAAAAACACAGAAACTCACATATATCACAAATAAGATCATACACGTGGTTGATTGACAGTTATTCAACAATTCAACTTTAAATTTTGTAAAATTCTGAAATGCTAGAAATTTCAATAGTTCATCAATTTTGGACAAGTGGGATTAAAAATCACAAATCATGATAAATTCTTGCAACATTTGTATAAGCAACCAAGATTTTGCGATTTTTTCTATATTTAACAGCATTTTGTTTAAAAACTAAGGAGTATCTCCTTCATGCACAGCTCTGTCCTTAGTAGAAATTTGGCTTTTCTATTTAGATCCTTTGGTTACTTGTTCTCTGGCAGCTTTTTCACGTACTTCGGTTTATAGACTTCCAAATGTTTTGATTAGATCTGCACTAAATTAACAGTAACTACGGTATTTTTGCTTATTTTTATCCCAGCATAGCAAAAAATTGACAATTTTAAGAAAAATTTGTTGGAGTAAGGGTAAGAGTTTTGGTATTTAATATTACATTAAACACTCCTTGTTTTTCTAAACAATGTATCGCTTAGAACAATTAATTTGCACATCTGTAGATAAATCCTCCAGATTTAACATGTATAACGATTTAACAGTGAACTTTGGACAATTCTGATATATTACAAATTATTATTTTTCGCCAATTAAGAGCAAAATATTGAGTTTCAGCCAACAACTGGCTGTTAAAATTTTAAATCATAATATAACACATGTCATTTACAACACACATTTAAGCGTGTTCTGGTTACTTTTATGCGAACATAGACAAAAAATTGAAAATTTTAGGGAAATTTTGTTGGAGTAGGGATAAGATTTTCGGTATTTAGAGTCACATTAAACACTCCTTGATTTTCTGAACACTGTTTTAAGATAACTTATGTATCAGTTAAAACAATTAATTGTTTTATCTGCAGATATATCCTCCGGGTTTGACATATGTTATGATTTAACAGTGAACTTAGGACAAATCGGATATTTAAAAAAATTGATTTTTCATCAATTTCGGGTAAAATATTGAGTATAAATCTATATTACTTCAAAATTGCTATAATTTGTTCTAGTTGTAAAAAAAGATATTATGTACTTTCATTTTAAATCACTTTTCATGAATTTGAACTAATCCTAGACAAGATGAGCCAAAATGGTCCAAAACTGTGTCGAAAACGAAAATATTCAAAGATCTATTTTATTTGTTTATTTAAAAGTGATAGTTTGGTCATTCAACACATTAACATTATGCTAACATGTTTAATTTTTCAGGAAGGACAACTAAAGAGTAAAAACAATTGGAAGAATTATGAAATGGAAAACATACCTGGTTCTATAGACCATCGAACTTACAGAACTTTGAGAAAAATCTTATAGTTTACGTCAACATAAAGGGGTAGGGGTAGGGTTTTCCATTTTTATAACCTATTGGGTATAGAAATTGTACTTAATTTGAAAAGCTTATACCATTGTCTATCATTTTATACCACTCTTGTTTTTATAACTGAGAAGTACCAATCAACAAATTTAAACAATTAAATTAAAAAAAAAGTCCAAAACTAAATTTCCCAAATTTTGTTGGGTGGGTTTAAAAAAGGACCTGTGTCAACATTGCGTGCAGGTTGTGCCAATGTTGAGATGCTTTATTTTCAAGAGGGGATGTAAGCAGACTTAAAAATGTTGTTGAGGTTCATAAACTGGGGAGTGAACGAAGGTTATTCAGCCCATGGACTAATATTTGTTGATATAATTAGGGTCCACTAAAACAATATCGCTTCATCTATTGCAATGGTACTACAATCATTGCATTATAAACACTTTTTTGAAACCGTTTTCCGAGGCACTGCACGATTGCCTGTGACACCGTCAGTGACTCACACTCTTTTGAAGAGTGTTTTTATGACTATAAAAGTATAATTAGTTTTCAATATCTTTTAATATTCAAGTCACAAATTAATGAACTATAATTTCTTTATCATCTTTCTATAGTTTGAAGAGTTTACATGATTAAACTGTAAAAATAAGACAAAATTCTGTTGTAACAAAAGACCCCACATCCTAGGATACCGTTTTCCTTAAAACACTAAGAATATTGTGATACTTTCTGGACTGTATAGGAAACATATTTAAAGATCCCACCTGGAACCAAACTTGGTCACAATAGTCCTTAGTTTGCCCCTTCAAAATTGTTTTCATATCACATCAAAGATGGCTACCAGCCTGGAACATAATTTAAAATGGAACCCTATGCGAAAACATTTTAATAATATTCTTTTCTGAGAAACAAAGCCGATTGGATCCAAACCTGGTGACAAAAGTGGGTGGTTTCCCTTAAACAATTGTCCGGCAAGTCCACACCTCATTCAAGAAAGCCCCAATCGAGGAACTTAATTAACAATGGACCGTATGGGAAACACATTCAAAGGTCTTCTCTTGTGAAAGTATGTGGCCCTCTAAGACTCTTTACATACTTGAAAATGAGACCATCTAATATTAAAGTTATTTGAACTTGTCTGTGAGAGATGAAGGCTGTTCTATGCATTTTGAAGAATCTGGACTATATTTCTTGTCAAACTGACATTATTCTATATTATTCTACATTAACTGTTCATTCAGTATTTTAGTGGCAATTTGTCCAAAACTTTGTGGACCCTTTTACGCTGGCCCTCTTTGTTTCAATATAATGTGACTTCTATCAGTATTCTTTTTGAAGATTAGAGTGATAAACCTGTTAAATTATATGTTCTTCTGAAATTCATTTTCCGATACCAGTCTGTCTACTTTTTTACATGTTTTGCAAATACATTGTTAAAATTTGGTCTGATTTTTATGTTTAGCCTGTTCCACTGAAACGAATTTGTCTTGCTCTAACGACATGTTCCATCAGATTGTTTAAATGTTTGTTTTTATTATCAACTCATGGACAATAGAAACATTGCAATGGAAAAGATGCAATATTCCTTTAATAGATAGATAGATTTATTCTCCTAAACCAATAAACAAAGATACAGAGAAATAATATGCATATAAGATAAATACAATAAAAAATACAATGACTAAGGTGTTGTTCATTCAAAATAAACACAAACAATAACGTTTTGTATAAATAAAATACAGACAGGTAATCGGATATTGGGAAGACTGACTTATTATTCTTATTGATTATTTCATTTATTTCACTATTATCATCATTTGTCACATACCGGAAATTTATACATTCTTCATTGTTAGAATTAAATTTTTTGAAATGACATGTGGTATTGTAACGATATTTTGCATGGCCATACTTGGACACAGACAAAACAGAATTGAATTTGTTGCTCGATCTTTTTTGTTGTTGAGCATTTCGAGCTTTCAAGATCTGCGTATTTTTGCCCCTTTTCCCTCAATGTCAAAAAAATGTTTCAAACATTTTGTGTAAGTGTAATCGGATTGTTTTAATTATTAGTACGCCAGAAAAGATTGTTCTCCATCAAAGAATATCTTTTAGCTCACCTGTGAGCTTTTGCCATCACTATGCGTCCGTCGTTTGTCGTCCGTCGTCGGTCCGTCCGTCTGTCTGTCCGTCTGTCAACAATTTCAAAAATCTTCTCCTCTGAAAGCACTTGGCCAAATGTAATCAAACTTGGCCTGAATCATCACTAGAGTATGGCTTCTCAAAATTGTGTTCGATTAGGCGGTAGGTCAAGTAACATGGCCGTCGTTGCTAAAAATAGAAAATAAGGGTTGCAGTTTTTGGCTAATAACTTGAAAACCATTACAGATATAAAAAATTTGTTGGCGTTAAAGTTATCAACATAGGAAGATCTCCATGCCCTCCAATTTCTAAAGAAAATCCGAAAACCCGTCTTAGAATTATTGCCCTATTTTCCGTAAAATTTTCAATATTTGTGCATTTTTTTTTCAAAAAGTGTAACAGATTGAGGTCAATTGTATATTGCAAAAATGTTCAGAATACAAAGATCTACAAACCTTGAAATTTTGAAGAAAATCCAAAAAACCCTTGTAGAAGTTATTGCCCTTTTTCATGGAATTTTCAAAATTATCATATTTTTCGTCTGTTATTTCCAAAACTATAGCAGATGAAGGTTAATTGTAAATTGATAAAATGTTTGCCATGCTGTGTGGATTTCAAAACTGGTGTTTTAAATTGTTTGTTGACCACCATTTTCAAAATGGCTCCCAAAAAAGGCCGGAAAATTCAACATTTTCCGATTTCAATGAAATTTGGTATCCAAGTGGGAATTGATGTCACTACTTCAAAACCGATGTTGAAAATTGTTTGATGACTTCAATTTTCAAATGGCCGCCAAAAAAGGCGGGAATATTCAACATTGTCCGAATTCAATGAAATTTAATTTCCAAATAGGTATTGATGTCACAACTTCAAAACTGATCTTGAAAAATTGTTTGCTGACGGCCATTTTCAAAATGGCTGCCAAAAAAAGCGGGAAAATTCATCATTGTCTAATTTCAATGAAATTGTGTTTCCAAATAGATATTGATGTTGCGACTTCAAAACCGATGTTGAAAATTGTTCATTGACCGCCATTTACAAAATGATGTCTCGACTTCAAAACTGGTGTTGAAGGCTGTCCTTAGCAAGAATGTTTTTGTCAGAAAAGCCCAACAGAGAAATATAGGAAAATATTATCAGACTTTAAAAACAGTTCAAGATGTATGATTTTTGACGAGCTACCAAATTTTGAGATACTGAAGATCAACTGTATAATTACAATGTTAGCTTGATCATGGCAACTGAAAGCTAAGTGAGCGATGCAGGCTCCTGGGAACCTCTGGTTTTTGATTATCAGGAGTGTCTTAAAAGTCCGAATTAACGCATTTCAAACTTTGATTCACAAGCAAGAAAAAATGATCATAAAACATTTTTTGTTTCATGAAAACAAGATACAATCCTGTCGTATACGTTTTTAAGAATTTCATCAATTCTGGAACCATAATAAATCGGATTTCCGGTCATAAACACATAAGGTGAACACCCCAATAACTGCCTCCTGACTTACGCAGTAAGTTTCAAACATTACTCCCAGAGTGTTGTCGTATGGTTAGTCGAAACAACTGTAATTGTTTTGAAACCCGTATCAGAAGCAAGGCATTAGCAAAAACAGAACCAGTATTTGTCTTGAAACATGGTAAACTTGACAACTTTACCACACTTTCCCTGACAATTTGTATTGAAAAAATCAAAGTCGCAGAATTTTTTCGTCGAATTGTAACAAAATGCAGATTTATGCCCCTAAAATGCATCCTTTAAATCTACATATTGCCTTACTGAAAGTTGATTTACAGTTGAAAACAATCGTTGAAAAGACGCATTACTTCTATTGGTCGACGATTGTTAAACACGTCAATGAGATTGGTGGTGGTCGTATTCGCTACTGATTTTGTTAATTCCATTTTTTGTCAATGCGTGTGGTGATTGGTCAATTTATGAAATATATTTGTTGAGAATCATTTCGTTGTAAAGCAGAGGCCATAAAGTATGCATATCAAAGATTTTTAGCGTTATATAAGTTTTATTATATATTTTTAAACATTTTTAATTAGTTCATAGTTTCTTTTGTCCATGATTGTATGTGATAAATTTTGGTCAATCGGTAATACATGCATAGGTGTCCAATATATTTCAATTTCACCTGTCATGATTGGAAACATATGCAAGTGGTACCAATCAACCAAAATCGATAATTGACAGACAAACAGAGGCAGGCTAAAGAAAAGTTCTGGATAGAAAGGCCGAAATCCAGTTTAAATATAACATTAAAAACATAATTTTACCCGTTCTGCTAGAATTGTAGTCTGTTAAGCATTTTGTCCATATTTAGGCAAAATTCTTTAGCTGGGTAGATTGTTGCACATACCTTTATAAACAATGAAGGGCGTCTCTTCTTTTTTAATCATTAATTTGTCTTTACAAGCATTCTGTTCCATATCTTTTACTTCATCTTTTTAACATCATAATCTCTTCTTTCTTTTGAAAACTGGATTCCCTTTTTAATTTAGTGTAGATTTTTTATGATCAGTATCAGGTATTTTTTGTATTTGTGTTTTATAGTGTGCATCACCTCCAACGGAAATTTCAAAATGGGAATATTGTGAAGAACATGGCGATAAATATCAGTTATTTTGTATACAGCATGACTGTCCATGTTTTTATTTCTGTACGTTGGATAGACACAATAAATGTCACATGACAGCCTTACAAAAAGTTACTCAAAATTTAAAAAAAATCCGACGCATTTTGAGACACCGACCTCCTTTTTACGGAAATTCTAGAAACTATTGACCAGATACGAAAAAATAGAATTGATCATTTGGTATCAGTTAAACAACATAAAGAGCATTTTGAAAAAGAAATTTTAGCCATACGAATAAAAATAAACAATCACCTCGACCAAGCTCAAGAAGCACTAATGAATGAACTGACGGAGTTTGAATCAAATACGCAAAAACAAACCACAGAAATTTTGTCATCTTTGATCACAAAAGAAAACCAAGTTAACGACTTCCAAGCTATAATGTCAACGATTAAACAACATGCAACAGTAGATCAAATATTTGTTTTTACAGATAGAATACAACATGATATTGCTGTCATCGATAAATCCATACAGACAATTGTTGAAATGGACGCCATGAAAACTATAACTCTATCATGTGAAATCGACAACATTATTCAACATTTCCCAACAAACATTCCAATTTTTGGCAAAATAATCGTTAAGAACCAGCCATGCGAAATAACTATTTCTAGAAGAAAGAACAAACAAGCACAGATAATGGTCGCCGAAACAACATCCAGGTCAATTGAAAATATTACACTGAAGCTGCAGCAGACGATACATTCTCAGGTAAAGAACACAACAGTATGTGTATTGTTACCTGACGGTAGAATGTTGTTTTCTTGTCGTGATGAAGGCCGCGTAAGATCAATCAATAAAGACGGAACACGATACTTTTTTACAGGTAAATTGTCGTCAGGTACATACGATATAACCTATATAGAGGATACTAACACTATTGCTGTAACATCTGGTACTGGTGGTCCGCGATGTATCAGGATAATAGACATGGGACCGGACAAATCAAGAAAACTATTTCAGTAAAGTCAGTCTGTTATAGTATCATGTACAGAAATAATACACTAATTTACTGTGCCGGTAACAAAGGTCTACGTATGATCAATCTGAACGATGAGTCTGAAAGTGATGTTTTAGTCGGAAAAATGTCTATACCGTCATATGTTGCTACATACAGAGATAAACTTTGAGTTACTATTGCTCCCCTTAGGGTCGTTGTCTCTTTGACACATTCCCCGTTTCCCTTCTTTTTCTTATTTACTACACAAACTATGAAACACATGCCGTGACATGTTGTGATCTCCATGGTAACATACAATGGCAATACAGAGATGAAAATACTCTGAAGGAACCTTTCGGTATAACTGTAGACAATGACGGAAACAACGGCAGTAGAATACCGAAGGAACAAAGGGGGAAATTCACAATAATCGAAGTCCAAAGACAGGGCAAAAACGAGAACACAGAAAACAATGACGTTAGACGCAAAAACAATAACGTTAGACAGATACAAAGCACAGAAACAGAAATTACAACATTCAGAACAAAAGCACTCACAGTGTGAACTCCAGTGAAACTGAGAGTGACATCAGGTGCTCCGGAAGGGTAAGCATGTCCTGCTCTGTTAACAGCACCCGTCACACTGTGAGTGATTCAATCCGGGAAAATGTCAAAGTCGGTAGTCAAATCCGGGAAGACGTGAATCTAGCTGAAAATGTCCACTTTCATTTGGGATACTGACACGTCATATCTTTCAATGATGCTATGGTGACGGCCATAGAATTTCTTGAGGGATGAAATCAATAAAGGTTGAACAAATCCCTGACAAAGCAGCTTTTGGGACAGTCTTTTTGCTCTGTTCAAAAAATCACTGTACAAACTACATGCTCGACAGTAACGAATCAACTGTGAAATGTACACTCCATAGGCTGGAGAGGTAGGTGTATTGCTGCTAAGAAAGGGAAAGTTCACAATTGGGAAATTAAAATCATCACGCTTGTCATATAGCTTAGATTTCAAACGTCCATTTTCGTCAATATACAATATAAGATCTAGGTACGAAGCTGAAGTAGGTGTTTCAGTTGTTTCTTTAATTTCAAGCTCATTTGGATAGATCTGATGTAAATACTCCTTAAATTTGGGATTATTAAGAGAAAGTACATCGTCTATGTAGCGGAAGCTGAAATTAAAGGATTGGGCTAAATGTTTTTGTTTTCTTTGAATAAGCCCTTGTAAAAACTTGGCCTCGTACGAGTAAAGGAAAAGGTCAGCTAGGAAACGTTTATGTCGTTGGTTATTCATCCTGCAATGTTGTTGTGATCTTTTTTGACGGACAACATGGACGACAGTTACTCGGGAAGGAGGATGGACTGGATTATCCATGGGTACTACATTACAACAGATCTACAAACCGATTATTGGTTGCCAATGAAAGGAACGTCGCTCTTATTTTCCAAGTTGCGCGATCGTAATGAAATAAAAAGTTCACGAAAACTTTTGTTGTAGATAACATGTGAAAAAATTGAATTTATGAAATGAAAACAATTACATTTTGGAAAGAATTACAAATGAAAATCAAAACATTTAGCTGACAGAGTAAAGATAACCCGAAGGACATTAAAATAACACCCAAAATTAGAAGAGGAGGATAGAAAGTGGATAAGGTAAATGAGTGATTTCAGCTTTAACTTAAAGATACCAGGGTTTGTGCTGCTTAAACTCAATAGCTTCATTTAATTATCTCATCAGGAAGAAGGAGTAATAGATGATGGCGCCAAATCAGCAGAGGCAGTACCAACACTTCATTGTCTCGCCTGTAATTTTTTGTTTATATCCCGGCAGATCGTTCTTTAATTTCAAAAATCTCTCAGCAATAAATACACAAACTATAACCAGGGTTATATCTATGCCTAAGGAGCTCACGTTGCAACAAAAGTGGCAATACAATAATAAGGCGATATATGTACCATGTGCAAATGGCACGTGACAAAAAATTTACACCCAATACACGGACTGAGAATAAAAACAGTGTCAGTGAGTCTCATAAGAAATTTATATTAACTTATAACATATATAAGCAACAGGCACACACTGATATTTATAAAATATTATGTACCCTCACTAGCGGATTTGCATTTTTTTTCATTTTGCCTTCATTTAGCAGAAATTTTATGTTATTTATTATAGTTTTTGAAGAATAAGAATAAAAACAAAGAGATTCAAATTCTCTGGAACCCCTTAAAATACGGGATGTTATGAAGTGATAAGACACAACGTTGGAAAACAGTCCAATTTAATTGTATGCCGCATAGAAAAGTTTGTAATGTTGAGAGAGACATAGTTATTACCTTGTCATTTCATCATTCCACAAAAAGCAGTTTTTCAGACTTTTTTTAAGTCTTCGCGAAATATTTCTTTGATATCTGACACGGAAGCAAATCTTGATGTTTTGCAGCTTGAGTTCGATTGACATTTTGTTTCGTCGATTCAGTGTTTTTTTTTGTAGAAATTTTGCCTGTATATTCATACAATAACACTTTCTGTTGTCCTTGTCTGAAATGCTTTGTGGACTTGAGCCATCACTTGGTGTCTCATCGTCGTTGTCGTCGAGGTTAACTTTTTATCGCGTAAGAAAGCACTTGAGCCGACCAATAAACGATACAAAATGTTGACCAGTATAATTTTTTTTTAATTTCTATGGCTGCCATGATAGTGATGGAGCTTTTTCATTGGCCAATATTTAAACATCTATTCAGGAAGCTTTGATTTGTAGTATGCAACTTTTATTCTCATCCTCTACGAAATGTGTGATTTCGGTACTGATTGGAAAATGAAGTTAGCTGTCATGACTGGTCCTTGTTGAACACTTGTGCCAACGGAAAAAAGCAATAAATATATATAAAAAAAATAACCAAAACAAAAACAATAACAAAAAAAAAAAAAAAACACTAAAAACCACACAGACACACACACATACACACACACACACACACACAAAAAGAACAGAATAAAACCAAAATACGAAATAAAATATAAAATGAAAAGAATTCCTACATTGATAGAACTGTAACATTCTAGATGAAATTAATGTTAGAAATTGCAACATAACTGTTCTAACTAAATGTAGAATTTTAGTGCCAATCGTGAATCCAAGACAGCAGCTACTACAGACATTAGTTCGTTATTTGCCCCTAACGGGAATCTTACATACTGCTGTATTATGAAAACAATTTTATAGCGGAGATCAGACATTAGAAAGGCATGGTATCATCATTGTTTCCACCAAGATTTATATGGATACCGATTATAAATCCAATATGATTCCGACCACAAATATCTTAATTTTGGCCTGTATGGTTAAATCTTAGAAATGCTTAATCATGGAAACCCTGCCATCAAGTTGAAATTGATAAAGAATTTTTACATGATAGTCATCTACAAAATGTGTTATTTGAATGAGAAACAAAAATCCAACATGGCTGACACCGTCGAATTTGATTTATATTAGGCCCCATAGAAAATTATGTAAATAGCTTAAAACTTGAAATTTAGTGTATGCACTAAATTGACAATAATTGTAGGAATAATAACATTATTATCTTCTATGCAAATTGAATACCATGACAAGTCCAATATGACTGCCGTTACAGATCTTAACTTAACATTGAACCCTTTGATAAAAGAAACATGTGAACTAAAACGTCTTGAGTGTAAAACAGCAGATAACAGGAAACATCAACAATGGCTGAAAAGTACAATACCATGCCACAATCTACACGGGAACTACACAGGAAAATACACAAATAAGACAAAAGACAAACGTAAACAACAATAGGAGCTCGGGAAAGCTGGACTTGGTACCGGTAAAGCCAGCGGTATGGTTAAACCGGTCTATGAGTACCCAAACCTATCCTTGAAAACCACTTACTAGACCATGTCAACTTGTAGTTTGATGTTCGTCATCATTATTTATATGATTAAGCCACCATATAAATTCAAAATATATGCCACCACTTATCTGAGACAAAACAACGGCAGTAAAGTACCGAAGGAACAAAGCACAAGATTACACAAATTTTATTGTATTTACTAAAATGTTATAATCTGTACTCACGACTATTTTTGCCCTTTCAACCAAAGTTACGCTGCAAGGTTTGCCTACATCTATTCGATGTGCCCCGTGTTGTCTATCGATGTTGATTTGGTCCTTATTTTTGTCTTTCGCCGGGTACTTAATGACAAATATTTGTATGCAGACATTGCCCTGTTCTACTTTTTTTCTCATTGACCGCTCCCAACACATATTGCTACAATGACATATGTTAGCTGCGATCGATTTTGCTTAACATTTTTGTCAAGAATACCACTTAAGTTCACGCTAGGGGCCTTCTTGATTAGAATATTGTTCACCTCTGGTTGAAGACTCTCAGGACACATCAAGATGTAGACAGGAATAAAAGCCTGTCCTTGATAAACTGGAGTTTTCTATGTATCGTGTGCGTTTTTGTCACATGTACATTCATTCCATATCTTTTCATATATTTCACCAAAACACCATTTAATGCCCTGAAATCAAGAAGACAAAAAAATATTGAAAACAGAGACCAAATGTTTTGGTTCTGGAAATAAATTTTATATGCTCATTCACTTGGCGTTTTCAGTGGCTTTGTGAAAAATAAATGCTTACAATTGCTTTCTTTTTTTTAAGATATCATTGGTAATTTGTTCTCTATCAAATCAACTTTGACACATATTTCGGTTAATGGATTTACAAATGTTTTGATCTGATCTGCACTGACAGTAACTTCGGTATTTTGTTAGTTATTACAAAAGATTGGAAATAAACAGAAAAAAATACCGTACGTGTTTTACTGATACACTTTTTGAATGATGCATCACATGACAAGCCGGCATCATAAGGCGAGAATATCGGGTAATATTTCAAAGGCTGTATAAATTTGTATCCGTTCCTTCTTGTTCAATTGATCAGTTTTGCTTTTTCCATATACTTAATTTCAACAGAATTTGATATTATCATGAGGTTATCTTATGGCGGATTTAAAAAAATTAGTAATGCTGTGAAAAAAATTACGTTTACAAACTAATGATGGGACGACTAAGTTTTGTGACACAGATTTGATATTCTGTTTACCTACTTACTTAAATCGGAATGAACGAGTACAGAACTCATATTTTCTGCAATTATAGATGTTCTTTTAAGTAAGCTAATGCTCTTGAGATGCGGAATAATGTTAATGTTATAGGTGTTTTTCCCCTTTTTTAATACATCGTAAAATATGTTTATTTATCATTGTGTTTCAATCTGTTTTTTGCTCAGTGTTGGTCAGACGCAAAGGGACATCAAATGCATCGAACGAATAAGTTTGATTATCTTTTCGTGCAAATTATATTTTTGAACTTATTCTCTGTAATGACCAAAATGCTTTCAAAATGGCAGCTATTGTGACAATTGCAACAGCTGCCCAATGTTGTCCACGACAGTTTTCATTGAAAAAAATGTTCTTACTGAACAATTTAAATACCTTGGATCTAATACAATTCCGACCCTGATTGTTTTTTCTACAATAACGGTAGAGTTAACCAAATCTATTGGTTCATCTTCGTTTTCAATCACTTAATTTCATTCCATTTTGTTTAATTTTGCTTTTAGTAAGTTCTTAAGGACAAACGGTACTTTCCTAGGCGCATGCACTACCGAGCTTGTATCTTTATCTGCTCTGATTAATGTTTTCCAGGTAAGTTTCCACGTCCTCCGAATATATTCTCATACTTATTGAGAATATCCTTTCTTGATTTTTTTTTTCCGTTTTTACGGTTAATATTCACTTCACTGAGTTTAATTCCAAACATGTTTTTAATCCCAGCAGACGACTGACATTCTAATTCAATATTTGAAATTCCAGAGGATATCATTTATCTTATATGTGAGTGTTAGCGATGCTCTTACATATGTTTCATTCGCATGTCTGAGACACTAATTTGGCCATTTATTTCTTGATTTAATTCTTTGTTGACGCTTTCTTCCTATAGAATCCAGTGACAAGACGTTCACTTTCGCCTTTGTATCAAGTTTCAATTAAATCCTCTTATTCCTGACATTAACATTCCCATTCAGTCTTTATCTTTTGAAGTTTTTCTTGTCTTTCACACAGTAAATTTCATATTCACTTTTGATGTTTGAGTCGTCACTGAGAAATACAGCATGAACGTTTGAAGTTTTCATATGTCCTCTACACATTTTAGTTAAGTGATTGTTATATGACATCTGTAACATCCCTCAAAGTAGGCTGGACAGTCTATGACTTTTTCAACCTTTTTTAGTTATTAACAGTTCTAACATATTTTCTTACGACCGATTTTTCTGCTTGAGCCAATTGCCATTTTTATACGCCCGTCTTTGACGGGACGTATTATGGTATACCGGTGTCCGTCCGTCCGTCCACACGTCGTACTCTAACTAGAGAACGCTTTGAACATTTTTCTTGAAAATTTGCAGGATTGTTGGGTATGACGAAAGAAAGCTCCCTATCGTTTTATTTTGTCGTCAGATTTTTCGTTCCAGAGTTATGGGACTTTGATTATTTAAAAAAAGCTTGAAATTGCAATTTTCGTCCACATGTTGTACTCTAACTAGAGAACGCTTTGAACTTTTTTCTTGAAACTTTGCTTGATTGTTGGATATGACGAAAAAAAAATATCCCTATAGTTTTATTTTGTCGTCGGATATTTCGTTCTAGAGTTATGGGACTTTGATTATTTCAAAAAAGCTTGAAATTGCAATTTTCGTCCACATGTCGCACTCTATCTAGAGAAAGCTTTAAACATTTTTTTGAAACTTTGCAGGATTTTTGAGTATGACAGAAGAAAGCTCCCTATTAATTTATTTTGTCGTCGGATTTTTCTTTCCAGAGTTGTGGGACTTGCATTATTTCAAAAAAGCTTGAAATTGCAATTTTCCTCGACATGTCTTACTCTAACTGGATAACACTTTGAACATTTTTCTGGAAACTTTGCAGGATTGTTGGATATGAAGGAAAAAAGCTCCCTTTTGTTTTATTTTGTCATCGGATTTTTCGTTCCAGAGTTATGGGACTTTGATTATTTCAAAAAAGCTTGAAATTGCCATTTTCGTCCACATGTTGTACTCTCACTAGGGAAAGCTTTAAACATTTTTCTTGAAACTTTGCAGAGTTGTTGGGTATGACAGAAGAAAGCTCCCTATCGTTTTATTTTGTCATCAGATTTTTTTTCCAGAGTTACCAGACTTTGATTATTTCAAAAAGGTATGAAATTGCAATTTCTGTCTGCACATTGATATTTAAGACATCACTACCCCTAAACCAATATACATTTTTGACTGTTTAACATCAGTTGAAATAATTGATACATATCAGAAGTTCCTTGTCATGTTTGTTCATATAGAGTTTTTAATTTCAAGAATCATTCAATCCGTTTGCTTAAAAGTGGGGACGGGCGTATCATGCGCTCTTGGCGCAGCTGTTTACCCGTTTTCTTACCTCCTATAATTACAGATTCAGTGGTTGCAGTTGTGCTTTTGGTCATAATTTTCATCTGACTGTTTGTTGACTCGGTTGCTCAACATGTTTCAATTGCTTTTTGCAGAGTTAAGTCACAGTCTCTAAAAAGTGTTCAGACGGTCCGGCTGTCCCGAGTTCCTATCGTTGTCTACGTTTGTCTTTTGTCTAATACGTGTTTTTCTTGTGTAGTTCCCTTGCAAGTTGTTGCATGTAATTATAATTTACAGCCATTGTAGGTGTTTCCTGTTATCTATTTTTTTAACTCTTCTTACAGTGTCATTACGTATTCCACACACAATTCCGTCTCTGATTAACTAATCTTTTCATTTTGTATATTTACACGATCTAGCCTTCATCCTGGGACAGTTACATACGAGTCCTATTTCGGGGCAATCCTTGGCATCATGCATTGAATACATGTCTCTCCAATATTACATTTTTCCTCGGATTGCAGAACTATTCAAATTTTGCAAGAACCGGATCCAATTTAGCTTTACCTTCGGTATCTTCGGTTTTATAATATCGGGCGTGTTATCACCACAAACACTTAAAGCAGGCTAAATTTGATAACAAGGAAATGTGTAATCATTACAGAGAAAGAATGCATTCGCGGCCATGGAAAGGATGGAAAGATTAAGTAGTTAATTAAATGAAATACAATGTTTGTTTTTTAGAATATTGAATTTCAAGCAATATTATTACTACTTTCGGTTATTATTTGACTTGCAAAAAAGTACATAATTCTACTTAAAACATAAAATTATTATGTGTTAATTGATATATATCATAGATAATAACTCACCAGCAGTAAAGAATTTCATAAATATTTGAAATAAATAAATTTTAATAAATAAATTACATGGTTTGAAATTCAAAATTAATTTTAATAAATAAAGTACATGGTTTCAAATTCAAAGTCCAATTTTTATCTTATGGGTCGCTATGGAGTATGTCCCATATAACAATTGATCTTTCCCCTTACAACTAAAGTTTGTTTTTCCTACACCGGATTTGACTTTACTACTCGATTTGACATTTTCAACACGGCGACTGTATAATAAGAAGCAGGAGATGCTTATTCTACCAATACAACTTATCTCGCAAAAGGTTTTTATTTGGTCCATGTTGTTTTTCTGTATGTATGAAAAAGAAAGGAAATGGGGTAAATGTCAAGGAGACAACATCACATATCCAGGTCAAAACGACCAAAAACAAAGCATCTATGGTTCACCGTACGGTCTTCAACACAGTGAGGAACCTCAAACCATATAGCAAGCCCTAAATGGCCCCAAAAAGGTAAAAAAGTGAATAAATCAATGGAAACAAACCACATCCAATAACCCAATTATCAAGAAACTAAAATTTTATAAGAAGACAAGGACAAACCAATGACCAACATATTCCTGACTTGGGACAGGCGCAAAAATTGCGGTGGGGTTAAACTCGTTTTCTCGGATCCAAACCCTCCCCCTATGTGTGGTGAATGGCTAAAAATAAACACTCAAAAAGAATCACAGTAAAAATCAAACTAGGAAAAAGTCCAACTCATCAAGATGAGAACCCTTACAATGAAGTACATAAAACATGAAGACAAAACACTTAGGTACTGTCTGGACAAATGCTCGCAGTTACTGACAGCTAGCTAAGGACATAATTTCCGTTGACTATGATATCAAGCCTTCTTACATTTGACACTTCAATTGAAATACTTCTAAATAGATTTGGTATAACAACGACATCAATTATGAAAGAAGAACAAGATATTGTGCAATGCCAAATACTGCCAACATGAAAAATAATTTAAATTTAATTATAATGTAAAGCATTTAGGAGATCATCAATATTTTTGCTAACAAAAACCAGAAGTAAAGATTTAACAACAATGCTGTATTTATATCCTTTATTCATAAGTTGTTCAAAGGATTAATAAGTTTGAAAGGACAATTTTTAAATTTATGCGCTTTGTAAATAATATTGCCATAGAAGTTTGGATGTGAAATGCCCTGATGTATAAGAGCCCAGCATGTAGAACCAAATTTTCTCAATAAATCAATGTATCTATAATAAAATTTAGAGAATGTTTATATCAATTTATGATATCTTAACCCTTGATGCAGAAGTTTTTCAGTGAGACAAAGATTTCGGTCGTTGAAGTCAGAAACATCACTACATACTCGTGCATATCGAACAAGTTGTGAAATGTAGACCCCGTATGAAGGGGCTAACGGAACATCGTCGTCGAGATGGGGAAAATTGACTATAGGGAAGGAGAAATCATCCATTTTATAATAAACCTTAGTGTGTAACTTTCCTTGATTTATTGATCAATCAAGATCAAGAAAAGGAGTATAATCACTGCTGCTATTGGATTTATTTAAAGTAAGTTCTGCAGGATAAATTTCATCTGTAAATTTAGAAAATTCAGGATTATTTAAAGCCAAAATATCGTCCAAATATCTATATGTAATGTTAAATTTATCCACTAAATGCTGTTTAGAAGGGTCTTTTTGAATTTTTGCCATGAATTGTGACTCGTAGCAATAAAGAAATAAATCTGCTATGAGAGGTGCACAGTTGGTACCCATAGGAATACCTATTTTTTGCCGATAGACTGTATCACTGAAACGAACAAAAATAATATCAAGAAGAAAATTTAATGCTTTTATCGTATCCTGACAAGTCCAGTTGGTAAATTTGTCATGTTTGTCGTCACTGAAAAACGATTTAAATGTATTGCAACAAATGTACGTACATCCTGATTTTTTGAAGGACCATTTGATCAAATACGAAAATTTCTCTTTGATGAGTGTATGTGGTATATAGTTTAAAGGTTAGAAAAATCATAGCTATCGACGGAGGTATATGCTTCATTAACAGATCGAAGTCTTTCCAAAACTTCTACCGAATTTTTAACACTCCAAATGTAGTTAATTCCACTGTATTCATAACCTTTGTTGCTAAAGTTGATGACGAGATTTTTTATGGTAATAAGTGCACTGGTCAATAAAACAGAAATATGTGTAGTTGAACATTTACTTGATGCCGAAATAAAACGAAATTTGAAAGGATTTTTGTGATGTTTAGACAGCCAATACATAGTAGGAATGCTTTTATAATTAGAAGTTGCTTAAGTTCAGCTGTATCTATCATGTGATCATCAATTATTTGTGTTTCTGATGACGTGGTAGCTTGAAATGTACAAGAATATGTAATTTCATTCGGAAGCACCTCGAAGTAATACTTAAGTCTAACAACGACCACATTATTGGCTGCTTTATCTGCTGGAACGAATATGTACTCTTTTCCAAATCTTTTAACTTCCGTTTAATTTTAGAAATCGCAGGAATGGTATTCTGCTGCTTATAATTTGTTTAAAAATGATTTATTCGGAAATCAAAAACTTCCATGCATTTGTTAAAGAAAGTGTCTAAAGATTTTTTATCCGCATTTTCTCTTTTACACCACTTTTAACAGGATGACATGACGGCTTTTTTAATGACTTCACGACAGTCCTTCCAAAATGATTTTTGAAGGAGGACGATATTTGGGTCCTTTTTGGAGAAAAGTTTTTACCTCTCGGTCCTGGACGATGTTGATGTCACATGTAATAACATGACCACTAGGTTCATATCGAAACTTCGAGCTTGCACAATTTCAGGTCAAGGGTGAATTTTGATTAAATTCAGGATTTTTGGTTACAGATGAATGATTTAAAATAAGATCTCTTGTAGGTTTTTTGTAAGTATAAGAAATAATGGGTGGTTCCATATTATCAAAATAAGGAGGAATATGTTTGATAATTTAAACTAGATGCATCAATAAGATCGATCCCTTTGTTGATATACGGTAAATTAAGGAAATATCTTTTATGGTCTTCAGGTTTATCAATTTTAGGAAACGATTTGTGTTAGAAAATTGCGCTGATTATTCCAGCAGCTTCATACATTTGACTGTAATATGCTATGGTATTGCATTTTTCAAATAAAGTATTTAATTTAACAATAGGAACTGAAAATAATTTACAAAGCAAATTATGTCTGCCATTATTTTTAAAGATAGTAACAAGGTCAGAAATTGAAACTGAAGTTCTGTGGTATTTTCGTTTATTACGATTGATACGTTTACCGTGGGATCGTTTATTACGTAATTTTATTGACACAATATCCATAATATTGATGGAAGAAGTTCTGATATGTTACCTAGGCCCATAATATTATCATTTAAACCGAGAGGATATGCCGTTTGCAACTTCTTTATCCAAGACAGTTCACAAGCTCTACGTGATTTTTCAAATTGTTTATGTTTATAAATGTTTATAAATTTGATGTTATGTTTATGTTTATTTAGATGTTGATAAATTAAACTTCGGATTTTTTTGTATCTACGGAAAAGATAGAGATGTTGTTGTGTCCGTTTATAAAGATGCTGACATGTTTCCCCTACATATTGAATTCCACAATTAGGTTTTGTTCATATAATCAAACATATAAGATTAATTGTTTTTCAATTTATGTCTGTTTCAAAAGATAGGCTGAATGTTCTGCCATTGACGGTTGATTTAGCAGTATTTTTGTTGATGAGGCGAGAACAAGTAAATCATTTTTGGCATTACACGGAGAAATTTGTGGATATCCACGTCTTTTGCTATTAAAAATAAGTGCTGCTGAGGCATTGTTAGATTTAAAGCATCTAGTGAAAGTAGAAATTTTTGCAGGGTTAGAATTTGTGAATGAATTGTTTTTTGCAGCAGACGTGGATAACTGTAAGGAGTCAGATATAATTTTCTTTCCATTTCTTAAAATCATGATTAGTGAATGCATATATAGTATGAAAAGGTATATAAAAGGATGCGGAATATGTCCTTTGATAATAAACACTTATTATCTGTACTACAATAGCAATTATTAATAAGATAAAAACGGACAGAGGTGTCTTGCAAAAACTGTCATAAAACCCGACATAGACATGAAATATATGTAAAGCTAGGCAACATACACTTAAACAATCACAGAGCAAAGTTCAAGATTTTTCTCATTTTTTTCTCTCCTGTACTCATGTGGTGTCCTTGTTTCTTGTTGTTTCCAATGTTGCCGTTGTCCATGGATTGTTCGTTTTTTTACTAACCGTTCGGTTCTCACTTACTTTGACTTACTTTAATAAGTAAAAGAATAAGGAAGGTTCAACTGTATTTTTTTCAAATCCAATAAATCTCGGCATATATATTAAAATGAAAAGACACGGAGAAAATGTGCGTATGACAAAGTCTCCTCAAATTATTGGTAGAACAAAGCAAGCAACATTGTTTTTGTTGTTCTTCAACCTGTAGTCACAATCATGCCATCAATATTGAGCTTTTCTCATTTCTCATTGAAAGAGGCCGCTAGCACCTGTTAAAATGGTCATTGTATATACATGTTTCTCTTTTGTTCTCTTTGTACTTTGATACTCTTAAATTGTATATTTTACAGTATAAAAAAGCTGAAATGTAACAATTTTTTGATATATATTCACTGGATGAATTGATGGATTTACTGAAAAAAAAAGTCTCATTAAACTTGAAGTTTAAAATTTATTATACATTAAATGCATATTAACTCTATAGCTTAAGTAGCAAAATGTAAATGTTAGTAAACTGGAAATGTATCAACATTATTTTGCATTTTATATTAATTTTACTTGAAGTTTAAATGGTGCAGTAAATTTAGCTTAAATTTGTGAATTTATTTGTCTAAATAAATGTAGTTTAAACTAGATTTGAATTAAAAATTTATTTAGAGAATAAACTTGAAGTATTTTTATAAACTACACATTAAATTTGAGTTTAATGTTAGTTTAATATTAGGCTTTTCATGTAGTGATTGCATGTGCAGAAGCTCGTTTAAATAGATTTTAACTTTTTAAGAGGTGTCTTTTTCGACTCTCCTGCCCGAAATTGTATGCAAAGCGGGACTTTTCTGTGTTCAGAATTTCTGCTGTTTTGACTTTGAGATGCAAATACTGCAGGAAATTGTTATATTACTTGAAAATGTTGATAAAATGTCGTTTCATTATGTCTTCGAATTTACAAATTATGCTTTTAAACATTTTAGACTTACTATAGTCTCATAAATTACAAACATAAAACATATAACCACACATATTCAACACCATATTTCATTTTATTCAGCTTCAATAGCTTAAATATTGTAAAAAGGCCCAATGGCATAATATTAAATACACATAGACTCAAATATATCACACATAAGATCATGCATTTGGTTATTCAACAATTACAATTGGATTTCGTAAAATTCTGAAATGCTGGAATCCATTTTTCACGAAAATCGCCCGAAATATTCAATTTTACCAACATTTGGAGATAAAATTATCTTTACGATACATCAAATGCATCTTTTGCAAAGAAAAAAAAATGTGTATGCTTTGCCTATATATATATGTCAAGACACGCATATTTTGGGGACTTTAAAGTTTAATTTTGTTGGGGTACGGGTAAGATTTTCGACATTTAGAATCAAATTGAACACTCCATGTTTTACTAAGCAGTGTTTTAAGATACTGTGGAAGTAAATTTTTTTCGTAGACATCAATTTTCGTGGCTTTAATAAATATCACTATTTCGTGGGTACTTAAATTCGTGGATTCGAATTCTATACATTAAAACTCATGGGAGAAAGTGAAATAATGCATTGTGTTGGGAACTTAATTTCTTGGTTTCATCGAACAACGAAATCCACGAAAATTGGAACCCCACGAACAATTGAACTTTCAAAGCAACTTATGGTTAAAACAATGAATTGGCGTATCTGCAGATAAATCCTCTAGATTTGCCACATGTAGCGATTTAAAAGTAAATTTTGGATAAATCTGAAATGCTAAAATTCCAATTTTCATCAATTTAGGACAAAATATTAAGTTTAAGATAATATTAAGTGGGTTTTAAAATACCAAATTATGATATAATTACTTGACATATCTGCAGATATATTCTATAGATGTGATATATATATTGCGATATTCATTCAGAATATGTTAACATCGTCCTGAGATGTTTCATATCGAAGGAAATAGATTAAAAAAAAAAAAAAAGAAATTCAGAATCAGGAATTGAGATGCACTTCGAGTTCTCTAAACCACCAAACTTACGCAATGTCAATGAAAATATCATTTTTTTTCATTGGGATAGGGGTACGTTTAATTTCGCTATGGAACATATTGGGCATAGAAATTGTAAAAATTTTGGTTCTTTGTAAAGCTCATACAATAAGCAATCATTTATACCTCATTGTCTTAACTTGACGACATTTGGTCAATATTTTGAAGCAACCGAAGAAAAAAAAACTTGAATGAAAAACGAAATTTTCTTAAATTTCAGTAGGTTGGTTTAAAATAGGCCATGTTCCACAAGTGCGCACTGGTTATGCTCGTGTTAACATGTTTTATTTTGAAGAGGGGATATATGCGGACTTAAAAAAGATGAGAGGGGTTCATAGGATAGGGAAACCAGGGGTCGTTATTCCAGCCCAAGGCCTATCAATACTATTCATTTTTTTTCAAATCTTTTGCCATTATCAAAGTAAAAATTAGTTTTATGTGATTACATGTCATTTACGACAAATGGGACTACTATAAATTCAAATTATCAACTTCCCTAGCATAGACAGTAATATTCCAACTTTTCCTGCTTATTTAGTGTATATTTCACAGTTGATTCACTACGCAAGATCTAGCACCAATTATGTAGACATTCTCATCAGACATAGCTATCTCCGTAACCGCCTTTTCAATCAAGATTTCAAAGCATTCCGTCTTATTCTATCACTAAGGTACAAGTTCTGAAAAATATATCAATCCCTTGTGGAAAAAATTGTTGATTTCAGTCTCCTTTTTGTTAATATTGTTTTCATAATCACTGCTATAGTCTGAAGATAATACAGATAGATGTGTAAAAAGTCTAAATTTTAACCTTAAATGTAATCATGTCACAAAAAAATAAAACAGACTCATATCTTCTGTATCGATAAATGATTAAAAAAAAGAGACAAAAAAAAAAAAAAAAAAAAAAGAAAAATAAAATACCGATGTCAATTTATTTTCTGCAGATACGCAGCATTTCCACAGTATATGTACATTCATTTCAGATCATATCAAAACATTTTGAAGTTAAATGTTGTAGTGTGTCCTGTTAAAATAATTTGAGTGCATCTGCAAAAAAAAAAATCATGTACAATCAGTGAAGTGATGAATGATTTGACAAATTCGATATAGAACCTATGAATACATCATAAAATTGAGGTATGTTTCTACTTAATTTAAAGACAGTGGAAAATAATTAATAATTATCAATAAATGTTTAATATAGTATAAAAAATTCTAATGCTTTTAAATTCTAAATAATATCAAATATTTATATTATAACTGAGGCACAGACTTGCACAATTATGGTCATTTCAGTTACCAAGTATAACAGTACGAAAGCCGAGAAGGGACATCATTTTGAGGAATTCAGAATTCGGAATATAGAATGCAGAATTGAGAATCTGTTACTATTTACCAGTTGGTGCATTTAAACATCAACTTTTACAAAGATCGCGTGTGAAATTTGTTTTATATCACTTAGTGGCGAGACAAAATGGCTGATCAACAGAAAATATTTTATTTTAACATTTGCTCAAGATAGACTGAAATGCAACAAACATTCCAAATATTTATAAAGCAAAGTACACGAGGAACCTTCCATCAAAAGCACCATTACTGATTATTCAAACTATAACAAATCTAAGATAATATTTTATTTTTTATTTCATATAACTTTCATTCTAATAAATTCGTGGTATTTTCAGTGTCCTTGCATTTAATTTCATGTATCAGAATAATCCGGATAATCCAGTCGTTATTCCACTCACTACGATCGCTTCATTCCTCGAAGAAGGAGAGAATCGGATACGGAGATGGATTGAATTATTCGATTTAGTGTCAGAAGATCGTTCTAATTTGTTGGATACCGCCACAAGAGAGTGGCAGACGGGCATACAGACAGATGAATATACACACGACCGAGGGTATCACATATCATACCAAGAATACTTTCTGCATTTTGGTTTATGGTTTTGTCATCATTTCATCAAAGGCGTCTTTTCTGCAACCATCAACCATAAATGTAAAGAAGAGCATTCTTAGTTACAACCAATAATAAGGGATAAAAACTCGAAAATCCCGATTTAGAGGAATATTTAATTCGTAAGTTGTTTTACACCTGTCATACACCCCATACCAGACACATGTGACTGAGACTCGGGGGGGGGTCACTTCCACTATATGATGAGGTAGGGATGAGCCGCTGGAATAGGTACCTTTTTCTTGCTTCAGATTATATGATAAGGGTAGTAAATTGTGATGAAAATATATGATAAGGTAGGGAATTTGAGATGAAATTATGTGATAAGATCAATTTGTTGCATCTAAATCAGATACTAATTAGCATTTGACATATCTACATTAACAAAGAATTAAACTGTGTGTTATTTTCTACTTTTTGATTGAAAATAAAGAATTTACAGTATTCACCCCAATATATGACAAGCTTTACTTGTCTGCATTATATATGATTAGGTTTACTTTTCTGCTAAAAATATGTGATAAGGTAGATATTTTTGAGATTCTTAATATATGATAAGGGTGGGGGTCCTGATGTGCCAGCGGGTCACCCCTACCAAAATTCATATGAAGTGACCCCCCCCACGAGGGCTGAGAAGTTTAATTTCCATTTGATGTTGAATTTTGTTCAACTTGAATATACTGCTGATTGCAATTAATTTAACAACATCAGAATATGAATTTAATTTAACGCTCTCAGAATATGAGTATTTTTCAGGACAAGAATTTTCAGTTTACCTATAAAAACAAAAATACATCTGTAGGGACCAACCTTAAAATATTGCTTAAAGATATTAAAACGCTTCAGTGAATACTAAAAAGGGCTAAACAAGAGGAACAGAGTGAATGACCCAAATTTTTAACTTTCTTGTCCACAACTGTAATGGGAAATTAAAACGATTTTCCCTCGGAAACGAGAGAAAGTAAACTCACTGACGTGTAGCATAAATTGTTTTTGTATTATGTGATTGTGCTCCCTTCTGAACTTTGTCAAAAACAAAAAGATGTACTATGAAAACGTATAATTCTTATAAAGGAATATAATTATAAAAAACTGTTTTAACATTTATGCAAAAGGGTCGAACAGTACCAAGAAAATGTTGTTTTTTCATCCGCGCTAGATTGTATGAGGGCAGTTACACGATTATCCAGTGTTTTGCCGTTTGCACGTCAAAATGTTAACCTACTGGGCAATCTTTTCCATTAATGACGCTTTGTTCGATTACCCAATCATCGACTAGTATCGCCCAAGTAAACCACCTCACATGTTTACAACCAACAGCATACACTACGTTTTCAGTAATGCAGTTCGATAAGTAGCACTCTTGCGGCAGGGAGCAAATCTTGATAGTTTCGTTATGACGGTTTTTTTTGTAGGAACAAATGCAACCAAGTCATTAGTATTTCACACCTGAATGGTACGAAATAAGACTTTTGGTCATCTTTAGTGCCGGCGGACACCCCAAAGAATGTTTATTATTAGATTAAATTCATAGAACATTTTCTCAAGGTTCCCAACAAATAGACAAGATAAGATAGAACCCACTTTGGTTTAGTTCGCAACGCCATTGGGTTGAATGAAATATTTCCCGTCAAACTGGAAAGTCTTGAGGTTCAGGGCTAGTATAGCGGGCCTTTTTTATATAAGGATTGGATCTTCTCTTAAAAAAAGGTGTTTTAAAAGTACCACAGTATCATTGTTAGTGATCTAGTGAAGAGAAAAGTGAAATCCAAAGTGAATAGTCTGATTTCAGCATTTTCTGGCCGAAAAAAGTCAAGCATGTTGATATCATGTGTAGTGTTCTTGATGTATGTAGTTAAAATCTCCACAATTGGATAAAATCTCATGGAGAAAACTAGACTTGCAAAAATACAAGTTGAAACTATCTGTTAACCAGGATTCCAAAATTTATGTATTTTAGGGAGCATATACAAACGTGATGTTCTGGTTGATGTATGCAGCTCTGGTAGATACCACTTTTCTATGTATGTCTTTATTTTTAGATTTTTTTTAATTTTCTGACAAATTGTTGGGTTAAGTTTTTACAGAAATATGGATCCTAAATGTGAAAGTCACCTTCAATGCTGATAATCAAGCTCTTTCTCCGCTGCTGGCCATCTTGTATTAATGTTTTATTTAAGACGCATCCTCCTTATTCTATATCTATCTTATTTCAAAGCAGGTTGTCATATGTTCTATTATTAGCTACGTTTACTATGTTGTTTGGTCCTCGAACTCATCGGACATAATTTGAATAAATATACTTTGGTGACGATTCGGGCTAAATTTGCTATTTATTTGCCGAGTAGTTTCAGAGGAGATCACTCATTGACAAAAGCGAACAACGGATAGACAGAGAACGAATGTATGACGGATATCAAATAATATCAACAGCTGACACGCCTTTGATCTTGACGAAAAAAGGCAAACATTTTGCAAGAAAATAACCCTATAGTTCCCCCTTAATTCGATCCTAGGTAATCCATATAAAGCTTAAGCAGGTTTTATTGGGCCCTATGTATATGTCAAGAAAATACAAATTCAAATTCAACTTTTGACATATAAATTTTAATCATAAGATTTGTGACAAAAGTAAAGAGCAAGCATGAAAATATCAAGTTAAAAGAGATGAATAATGGTCTCTTGTCCTCTATGCTAAAGACTATAAATGAACCTGTATGTTTTAATTGTGTTTTTTAGTGTTTGCATGGATAATATAATTTCCCTTTTTTAAATAAACATATATGGTCAAAATCATCACTTAAGACTTTTTTGAATATATATATTTCTCAATATCAGACAAATGCGAATCGATGATATCATTAACATAGTCCAAACAATGAATGCGACTGTTGAAAGTCATTATTGCTGTAATAAACAATACTGACTTTATTATAATAAAAATTGTTTTATCGGAGTGGAATCTTTTGTTTCGACTACATGTATGATAATCATCTCAACAATTTGATTTCTGCCGGTAGTTTATCAGTCTTCTAAAGTATTCAGTGTTTAATAATTTTGTCTTGGTATAATTCTGCTTTTACTTTGTCGATATTTATATTATGATTACTAAACTATTCAAATTAAATATCGTTTTTAAAATAGAAATCCGGACTGCGAATTCAAAGTTCTTTTCCCCAAAATTTACTTTGGTTATGTGTAACACATATGCTGTCCCCGTCTTTATCGGCTAGTGTGTTTGTTTACTTTCATTGCAAATGTCTCTGATATAATACATAAGTATGGAAAGCCTTTGTGGAATTCATTACGTATAATTTGATATCTATAATTGAATTATAGATATTAATAAATGATTTATAGATATCTATAAATCACTTTCAAATATCAATAAATCATTTATAGATATTAATAAATAGTGCGAATTATTAATATCTATAATTCATTTTTTAATATCTATAATTCAATTATTGATATCTATAATTCGACACTAATTATAGATATCTATAATTCATTTTTAAATATCTATAATTCAAATCTCCATAATTCGATTAATTGATACCTATAATTCAAATCTCCATAATTCGATTTATTGATATCTATAATTCAAATCTCCATAATTCGATTTATTGATATCTATAATTCAAATCTCCATAAATCGCCCCTGTGACACTGATCAATAATCGTACTGATTATTTTACATTAAATGAAGAGTTCAGGCGACTCTGATTACTTTTTCATATCTATAATTCAATTCTAATATTCATAAATCGCCTCTGTGACACTGATCAGTTCTCAAAAGGTGAAAATGAATTTTCTTAAAGAGTTCAATTGACCTCGACTTTTTAAATATCTATAAATCTCCTCCACGACACTGATCATTACCTGTATTACTTTAAACCCATAAAAGACAAAGAATTTAATATATATTTTAATCTTGAGAACTATTTAATAGTGCTATGAATAATTTGAGAAACTATTTAAATATGTAACTTAGCATATAATGTGTATGCTTGTTAAAAGATATACAAAAAAAAAAAAAAAGCAGTTGAAAGAAAAACTTTTTAAACGAATTGAACTTTATATATTTTATTCTGAAATGTGACAACCATTCTTGTTTTACCCCCTTTGTCTCTACCTTATATATTGTATAAAAACGAATATTGCTTTATGAAACATTTATATATTGCATAGTCCAAAATTTAATTTCTTTTTTATAAATATGATTGGAAAAATAGATTTTAAGTCTTCAGTTTAAACTTACTCGTTAAAAATGGCCAAAACAATTCAATTTTTTTGAAAATTATACTTTATAATTACGTTTCGAAGGAGTTTATACAATGTATGTTGGGAAGTTAAAATTTAATGTCTTTTTAGCATGAATATGATTGGAAAAGTTGATTTTAAGTCTTCGGTTTAAACTTAGTCATTAAAAATGACCAAAACAGTTCAAACTTTTTGAAAATTATACTTTATAATAACCTTTCAAAGGAGTTTATATGTTGCAAAGTTAAAATTTAATGTCTTTTAAGCATGAAAATGATTGGACAAGGAGATTAAAATTCTCTGGTTTAAACTTAATCATTAAAACTTACCAAAACAGTTCAAAATTTTTTGAAAATTATACTTTATAATAACTTTTCGAAGGACTTTATATATTGCGAAGTTAAAATTTAATGTCTTTTTAGATTGAATATGGTTAGAAAAGTAGATTTTAGGTTTTCGGTTTAAACTTAATTATTAAAAATGACTTAAACAATTCATTTTTTTGAAAATTTTACCTCTTTATAACCAAACGAAGGAGTTTATATGTTGCTAATTATATATTTTATGGCTTTTTAGCATGAATATTGTTGGAAAAGTAGATTTTAAGTCTTTGGTTTAAACTTAATTATTAAAAATGACCAAAACCATTCAATTTTTTTGGAAAGTTTACTTCTTTATTACCATTCAAAGGAGTTTATATGTTGCAAAGTCAAAATTTAATGTCTTTTAAGCATCGATATGATTGGTACAGTAGATTTTAAGTCTTCGGTTTAAACCTTAATCATTAGAACTAACCAAAGCAGTTCAATTTTTTTGAAAATTATACTTTATAATGACCTTTTGAAGGACTTTTTATATTGTGAAGTTAAAATTTAATGTCTTTTTGGAATGAATATGGTTAGAAAAGTAGATTTTAAGTTTTCCGTTTAAACTTAATTATTAAGAATGACTTAAACAATTCATTTTTTTGAAAATTTTACCTCTTTATAACCAACCGAAGGAGTTTATATGTTGCGAATTTAATATTTTATGTCTTTTTAGCATCAATGTGGTTGGAAAAGTAGATTTTAAGTCTCCGGATTCAACTGAATTATTAGAAATGACCGAAAAAATTCAATTTTTTTGGAAATTTTACTTTTTTATTACCATTCGAAGGAGTTTATATGTTGCAAAGTCAAAATTTAATGTTTTTTTTAAGCATGGATATGATTGGTAAAGTAGATTTTAAGTCTTTGGTTTAAACTTAATCATTAGAACAAAACAAAACAGTTCAAATTTATTTAAAATTGTACTTTATAATAACCTTTTGAAGGACTTTATATATTGCGAAATTAAAATTTAATGTCTTTTAAGAATGAATATGGTTAGAAAAGATTTTAAGTTTTCGGTTTAAACTTAATTATTTAAATGACTTAAACAATTCATTTTTTTGAAAATTTTACCTCTTAATAACCAATCGAAGGAGTTTATATGTTGCGAATTTAATATTTCATGTCTTTTTAGCTTGAATGTGGTTGGAAAAGTAGATATTAAGTCACCTGTTTCAACTTAATTATTAAAAATGACCAAAACAATTCGAATTTTTTGAAAATTTTACTTTAAAATAACCTTTCAAAGGAGTTTATGTGTTGTGAAGTTCGAATTTAATGTCTTTTTAGCATGAATATGGATGGAAAAGTAGATTTTATGTCTTCGGTTTCAAGTTAATTTTTAAAATTACCAAAACAATTCAAATTTTTTGAAAATTAGTCGTCTTTATAATAACTTTTTGAAGAAGTGTATATGTTGCGAAGTTAGAATTTAATGTCTTTTTAGAATGAATATGGTTGGAAAAGTAGATTTTAAGTCTCCCGTTTCAACTTAATTATTAAAAATGACAAAAACAATTCAAATTTTTTGAAAATTATAATTTATAATTACCTTTCGAAGGAGTTTATATGTTGCAAAGTAAAAATTTTATGGCTTTTTAGCATGAATATGGTTGCAAACGTAGATTTTAAGTCTCGGGTTTCCACTTCATTATTTAAAACGACCAAAACAATTCAAATTTTTTGAAAATTATACTTTATAATAACCTTTCAAAGGAGTTTTTATGTTGCCAAGTTAAAATTTAATGTCTTTTTAGCATGAATATGGATGGAATTGTTGTTTTTAAGTCTCGGGTTTCAACTTAATTATTTAAAACGACCAAAACAATTCAATTTTTTGAAAATTATTCTTTATAATAACTTTTGAAGGAGCTTATATGTTGCGAAGTTAAAATTTAATGTCTTTTTAGCATGAATATTGTTGGAAAAGTAGATTTTAAATCTTCAGTTTAAACTTAATCACTAAATATGACCAAAACAATTTAATTTTTTATTGTTTTTGAAAATTTTACTTTATTTTAACTTTTCAAAGAAGGATTTATCTTGCAAAATGAAAATGTGATTACCTTTAGCATAAATATGAATCCAGTTATATTGAAGTAAAACTTTTTTATTTTTGAAGCAACTGGTTTTTTGCAAATTACCCCTAACTTTTCAATGTTGCAAATAAAATAAGCCCGGAAAAATAATGTACTTTCGAGTTAAGTTTTATTTGTTTTCACGTTTTGAATAATAACGAATGAAATCAATATATTAACATGTATTTCAATCATTTGAGTGAATATTAAATGAGTTCATCAATGCGCTCCTTTTGTGTGGATGAACACTTCAAATCGTAGTTTTCATTCATTTCACTCGAGTGTGCGTCTCACACTATTAAGTTGACCATTATATCAGCCGTAATAGCAAAAAATAAGAAAATTAAATGTAATGAATGAAAAATGAAATACATATTAAATGTATTTTTATCAAAATCATTGTCCTTTCCGCGTTTAAAGAAATACAATATAATGATCATTGTCACTGAGGCGATTTATGGATATTTAAAAAGTCGAGGTCAACTGAACTCTTTATATAGTATACGTTTTACATTGTAAGTACTGATCAATGTCACCCAGGCGATTTATGGATATTAGAATTGAATTATAGATATAAAAAATAATCTTGGTCAACTGAACTCTTTATTAAATATACTTTACCAATACTAAAATGATCTGGGTCACAAAGGTGATTTATGGAGATTTGAATTATAGATATTAATAAATCGAATTATGGAGATTTGAACTGAATTATAGATATCAATAAATCATTTATAGATATTAATAAATAACACCATTTATTGATATTTAAAAATGATTTATAGATATTAATAAATGATTTATTAATATCTATAAATCGTACACTATTTTGAATATCTATAAATCATTTGTAAATATCAATAATTCATTTCTTAATATCAATAAATCATTTTTAAATATCAATAAATAAAGCTGTATTTATTGATATCAATAAATGCTGATTTATAGATATCTATAAATATTTATAAATATCTGTAAATGATTTATTGATATCTATAATTAATTATTAATATCTATAATTCATTTATAGATATCAATTAATAGGGAATAAATTCCAAAACGGCTTTCCATACATAAGTACAAAATTACTTACGAGCTTCTTTTCATGACCGAGTAAAATTCGCGCCAGTGAAAGTGGTGACCGGCAAGTCCCCTACTGATTATAAGTATTACCCCCTCCCCACAAAAGGATACACCTTGCATAATTTTCGTTATGTATAACTTTTACATGTTTTCAATTTTGTTTATGTTGTCTTGCAACATAATCAATCTTTTTGTAATATACAACAATTGATTGCATGATTAATGGCTTCTTCTGGGGAGTAACACCTTAATTATGACCTCGTATCACACGCGGTTATCAAACTATGTGTGGTTAATTGGGGTCCTGAAGAGGTTACCACGCTTCTTCATTTGTAAAATCATTTATACAAGGTAACGCTTCGTTACTTTCGACTTTCACATACACGTACATGAATCAATGAATCACGCACCTTAACGAATCTATACCCAAGAAAAGGACTTTTCATGGATCACGCGAAGACCCCTCCCCCATGCTCTCCTATTTAATTAATGTACCTTTTAATTGTTATAATCATATGAAATACTTGAAAAGAATGTAAAAACAATTTCTTTTTTTCAATGGACATCATAGATCCCAAATTTTGTCAAATTTATGAACTTTTCAACAAATTCCTCGAAAACAAACTACTCTATGCCAGTTTGGGGGGCAGAAATACAGAATATATCCCTGTTCAGTCTACATGTATTTCTCTTTTTGCGTTTTATTTCACAATACAAAATATTAACAAATAGTCTTTATTGTTTATGTAAAAAAATGTTTTTTTAATTGGAAATACTTAATTCAAATTAAGGTCTTAAAACATAGATAGAGACTTTTTTGTAATTTTCTTTAATTTTTAAAAACTAGCATGGTTAGTCGAGGACTGGTATTGTGAGAATCATTAGATAATATAAATTGAAAAGATATATACATATATTAAATAAAACATATGCTTTTGACACAATATAATTCACCATTTGACAATTTGCAGAAAAATTCCTAGAACGGGACAGTGTTTCTATATTTATTTTTTCTTTATTGTTACAAAAACCCTTTATAACTTAAATTATCATCAATGGTTCATTACGTTTGCGCAACTCTCTGAAAATCGGCAACTCAATTACGAAGTGTTTTTGGATAGTTTCAGTAATACCATGGCGCGACTTTTTGAAAACAGTTTTCGAACAGGGGCTATTTTTAAAATATCAGTAAGTTCAAACGTGCATGGACACCTTGAAATTTCAGCTTAATTCTTGGACCAAACAGTAGCTTTCTCGCGCCTTTATTGAATTAAGTTATGACGCAGGTTCTACCGGGACATTTATAAAAAAAAACAGAAAAAAACCTTTACGTACCAAAATCTAGTTTAAAATGCTGGATCAATTTAACACGTAAAAATATGTAGCTATATTTTCCAGTAGAAAAACATGATTATGATAATTGTAATCCAAAAACGTGCGTCTTTAACAGATCAAGATCAGGACCCTGAACACATTAAAGTTTATTATTATTATGTAAAATGACAGTATAAGATAATTTTTACTGCGAGTATCGACGCATAAAAATAATACCAATCAACGCATGCAGCTTGAAATTTGCAATAAATCACCGTAACATTTTTTTCTACAGCAAAAGTGAATAATATATAATTAACTGATATGTTATCTTCCTTTAAAAAATACAACCCGTGCAAAATATCTAACTTTTTTTATTATTTAGTCAATATTTGTAATGCCCAAAGAAAACATGTGAAAATTAATATTCTCGTTAGGAACTGTTGCATGATAGAGGGGGGGGGGGCTTTTTTCAAGAGGAATGTTCTTTGTGAAAATACAACTTCGATATATAAAATACACATTATACGTACAACAGAATCTACATTATTTATTTTCGTGAATACAAAACAGAATTATAACCATTATCCTCTGAGTACACCAATAACTTTATTTGCTGTGTGCTCACTTTCATTGCATTTCAATCTATCGGTCTAATGTAATACTTATGTTATTGCCCAGTAATTTTCCCCTAAGTGCCATACACAGGTCATTTAATGTTTAATTGCACGATACGTAAGAAAAGGCGGGAAATAGAAAGAATTTCCTTAATTCTGCATTCCAAATTCTGAATTCCGTATTCTAAATTCCGTATTCAGAATTCTGAATTCCTCAAAACGATGTCCCTTCTCGGCTTTCGTATAACAGTGTGATTAATGCTTATTATTCTAATCAAGAAAGGTATTGTTGAATAATTGTCGTCTCACTTCATCTGATTCATGCTAGTTCCACTATCACACTATCGGATAAACGGAAAATTTCTGGGGTTACATTCATTTTCTCCCAGGAATAATTCTATACCGTTGGAAAACGTAGGCAAATAATGGAATAAGTGGCATCACAAAAACGACTCTCGTCGGGAACCACTTTGAAGAACTCCTGGTTTCGAAAGCTGTATTTCTCAGTGCATTAACATCGACCTCTACACCTGAAGAAGAAGGCTTTAGTTTGTTCTTAACAGCACAATCGATTCCACAGGTCTTATACTTTTCATGGTAAATTGCATCAAGTATAGATATGTAAAGAGCAAATTCCGCTATTACTTCACGGTGGTTTTTTCTTTGTTGAATGTTTTCTTTTTTACCATCAGATGCCATATCTGAGTATATTCTCCCAAGAACAATATTTAAAGCCAAAATGATGACATCAACTTCATGGGTGTTTTCATCACTATCTGGAATAGCAGTGATAGGTTTAGTAGAATTTAATACGGCCAGTTTTCTTTTACACAATCGTTCTCTAATAAAGTTCAAAAACTCATCATGGGATGCTCTCATGTTATTTCTAAAAAACCACCCTGATTGGTCAAATTTACATTCTTCTGTCAGCACGTTCTCTTTTTCAAAAAGTTCTTTTGCATCTTTGTGGTATGCCTTGTTGTATGTTGTGGTGGTCTTTTGTACTCCTCTCGTACCAGAGGAATCGGTTAACCTCTCCTTTGGGTTTCTAGTATCTGAAGAACCATGATAAAGATTCAAAGGAATAATGGATTGTGGACGCCTTTGGTCAACTCCTTTTCTAAATATATTCGATCTCGCAATGCGTTTTTTCAGACAATTCTGAATTCTTATGATTATTTTGCGTTTTAACTCATCACTTAATAGGCCATCTTGTGATTTGTAAAATCTCATTAACTGCCCTATCACAAGCGCTTCAAAAGTGTCTGGATCCATGGCTTTTGTTCCTATTTCCAGATTGGACTTACGTGTTTGCAGAAGTGACCTGAAATGCATTATGTGAATAAAAGCAATGTAATTATAGTAAAAATACCAAGGATCATACATCAAATTTTTTTTTTCGAAATATGACGTTAAATACCGACATAATAATAAAGCACTCATTTGAAGTCAGCTTTGAAATATCAACTTTGCAACAACCTATTCAGCGAATTTTTTTTATCACAAGATATGAAACACTTCAACCATTTGAGATGTTAATATTTCTTTATGTGTTGTCGTTTCGTCATTACTTTGTGTAAGTTGTCGATTTATCAATGACATTATATTATACAGGTATTGCATTACGTGATGTGTTTGAATTTTTACGTTGTGTCGTTATGCAGTTTAACTGTTTTATCATGTCGTATTACTATTATGTGGTGTCGCTGGAATGGAAGTTGAGCACAAACGTCTTTCTGTATTCGTTTTTTTATTTCCATTTATTGGAGGAAAATGTAGCAAAAACACGTTCAAAGGTTGAAAATTACAATTTTATACCCAATTCAGCAGGAAAAGTAATAAGAAACACTCAAATGAAAGACAAAATGCAAACGTGAACAACGATAAGAACTTGGCAATCCCAAACCGAAACCCAGCGTTATAGGTTTAAATAGGATCAAAACCTTTCCTTTTTCTATAGTAAAATAAATATACGAGAAAAACCAATAAGGGTTTACTTCTAACTACAAGAAGGTTATCTTGGAAAAAGGGAAAAAATAAGACAAAGTTAATTTGAAATTGATTCATGAAGAAATGCTCGCAACTTTCTGGCAGAAGAATCAGCAAACTCAAAACTTGACAAGGAGTTTGTTAAGGTATCCACAAGTATTTCATTAGAAATCGGCAGTATCTGGGAAAGGCCAGAATATATTACAATCTTCAGATAATTGGATACCAAAGCCAATTTAATGTACTAATGCAAAGTATCTTGTCGATGCCCCTTATTACGTAAAAAAGCTTTAGTTACGTCCCAGTTTCTTTCTGGGTTTATATTAGTTTCATGCATATTTAACAACATTTTCTTAAGTGTGAGAAACGTCTTTTCTGAAACAACGGAGGTAATCGACGAAGATTTTGTTTTCACATCATAATTAAATTTTGAATGCAAGACGATTTCTAATTGAATGAAAGGTTTAGATATTTCCAATACACCGGGGTTTTTTACATGACGTCAAAAAGGAATTTTCGTTAAACAGATTCTTTCTGAAGATTAAAACGGATTTGAGTAAGAATGTTTAAGGATTGACAATTTTGCAGACCAATAAAATCGATTGGTTATCTTCATTGTATCTAATCTTAAATCTGCTTTGCAGATTATTTAATGTAGACAATCAAATATTAAAAAAATAAATGATAGCTATTGCATACATAGCCATACAATTATTTGCATTTTGGTCAGTGATAGACAATATATCTATAAGTATGAAGGTAAGTGAGAACCGAACCGTTAGTTTGAAAAGAACAATCCAAGGTACAGTGGCAACGTCGGAAAAACAAAAAAGCGAAGACATAACATGAGCACGGCAAAGAAAAGACAATGAAGACACGCACATATACAAAAATGAACAACACGGACCCAATAAAAACCATGGGCGAGATCAGGTGCACTGGTAGAGTAAGCATAAGACACCCGCCGAAAATAGGAAAAATAACAACTACATGTTGTCGGAACGACAGGTATCCCCGCACTCCCTGTTTGACAACATCCGGCCATAATTTTCCCCAATATTTTTGAAATCAAGCTATTGATAGAAATTATTTTTAAAGAATGTAAGGATATATGGTTATTAGGCAGAATTCCAACAGATTAGCGGTGTTTGAGACTTTCAGAAAACACATTTTGTATACCAAAATTGAAATCAAATATTTTTGAAATCCAATTGATGAAAGTGTTTGTCCTAAATTAAAGAAGCTCTTTAAGTATGGTTGCTAGGTAGAATTCCAAAAAATAAGTGGTCTTTGAGACTTTCAGGAAAGTTACCAAAATTAGAATCAAATATTTTTGAAATCAAATTGATTAAAATGTTTGTCCTAAACTCAACAAACTATTTAAGTATGGTTGCTAGGTTGAATTCCAAAAAATTATTGGTCTTTGAGACTTTCAGAAAATTTACCAAAATTGGAATCAAATATTTTTGAAATTCATTTAGTTAAAATGTTTGTCCTAAATTAAACAAATGATTTTAGTATTGTTGCTAGGTAGAATTACAAAAAGAAAGTGGTCTTTGAGACTTGCAGGAAAATTAGCAAAATTTGAATCAAAAAATTTTTAAAATCCAGTTGATGAAAGTGTTTGGCCTAAATTAAAAAAGCTATGTAAGCATGGTTGCTAGGTAGAATTCCAAAAAGTAAGTGGTCTTTGAGACTTTCAGGAAATTTACCAAAATCAGTATCAAATATTTTTGAAATCCCTTTAGTTAAAATGTTTGTCCTAAACTTAACAAATGATTTTAGTATGGTTGCTAGGAAGAATTCCAAAAAGTGGTCTTTGAGACTTTCAGGAAATTTACCAAATTTGGAATCGCATTTCAGAATTATAATTATTCAAAATCTTATTTTCTATAAAAAGATTGCTAATATACACTATTATATGCTCAAATATGAGTCTTTGATATTTTCAGGAAATTTACCAAAGTCGGAACCGGAACCAAAATTCTGAAAGTTTATTGCAAATCTACAGACTATATGCAACAATTCTGCATAAAGATTTTATCCCTAAAGTCAAAAATTTAGGAGCAGTTTGTGTCACATGCCATATGTGTCAAAATTTACATCTTTGGGCCTTTGTCAAAATCAACATCTTGGGGTCTCTTGTTTGCACCAAGATAAAGATAAAAAATCCGAAAGTTTATTGCGCATCTACAGACTACATGCAACAATTGTACAACAAAATGAAATCCATAAATCCATAAATGTAGAAGAGTTGTGTAAAATCGACATCTTGAGGCCTCTTGTTTGCACCACGAGCAATATCAAAAATCCAAAAGCTTATTGAGCATCTACAAATTATATGCAACAATTCTACATCAAATTTAATTCCTAAATCCGGACGGACGGAGGGTATAACATTATCCCCGAACTTTCTTCGAAAGTGCGGGGATAATTGCTGTGTTATCAATTTAATATTCAGAAATGTACTCATATTTTTTTTAAAAAAGAGAAAGTTACCTATCAAAAGACTGATTCCAAACTGTTGCCTGCTCTTATTTAAAATTTGCATTTAATTGGTTAACGACGTCACGAGGTACCTATTTCGTCATGGTCGTCTGTTTACAATGAAAGTTGGTAATTGCACACTGTTTCAAAATTGTTCCAACTGACAGTATTACTAACAATAAGAAATTACTGATAACCTTTTTGCACATGTAATCAGTAATTTCTTATTGTTAGTAATACTGTCAGTTAGGAATTGTAGTAAATTTCAAACAATATGATAATCAAATAAACAGGAAAGGTTCTAATAATCAAATAATTATTGCAAACAATAGATGGTAACGAAATAATCACCAATAAATGCTTTAATAATCAGGTTTATCAAGAAACTCACGAGAAGGCTAATTATTCATGTTATGAAATAACTCGCATTACTATTTCGAGTATTTAGTTAAAGTGTAATATTACTCATATGAGTCGTCTTACTGCGCGACTCATATTCAAATTCGACATTTAGCGCGTCAGAAACATTTATAGTCTTACGAATATTTATCTACTTGTTGCGCACGCTGAAGATTCGGGATTTGCAGTTCTATATTAAACCGTTTTAAAATCTGGAACCCTTCCGTCGAAGACTGTATCTGGCGGTGAATTGCTATTTAATGATCGAAAGAGACTGGCAAAGTTTTTCAGATAACGTATTTGGATTCATACGGAACTATTTCAGTTTGTAAGCGATAGTACAGGCGAGGAAGTGATTGAAAAAAACAAAAGAAATCGACCTCTTGTTTAAATGAGGTAGAAATTTTATTTTTGGACTGCTTACCATAGATGCATATTTATAAAAGTTATTCCTATGAAAAAAAAAACTTAAAATACTTTTCCTCCCTACATTTTAACTTTATATGCAAACATTGAAATTTGTCACAAGTGAATATATAGATGCACATTTAATGCAAAAATAGGCATAGAGGCTAAGTATAATATATATCTTTCAAAGTGGATCCCCAAAAAGGCCATCTTTTGATTTTGACCAAAATTTATATACAGATTGCCAATAACTCTCTCAATACACGTGCAAATTTATGTCCACCCTTTGCGGTGTTTCTGTAGAATAATAATCCAAACATAATCCAAATTTTACTGCCTAGGCATTATTTATGAGGTACCCTTAAAGAATTAACTTCAACTTTAAACAAAAAAGTCAACAATTTACTCACAAAAAACTAATACCGAAGTTACTTTTAATTTATTTTCTACATATGCGTAATGATACAAAAACAATACCAAATTGAAACCATCCTAATATAACACTTCAAATACTAATCAAAACTTGTACGAAAATTTTGAAACCAACACAGAAAAAAAAAAACTACAGGCAGTACCTACTCCTTTAATCATCCGATAAGTTTATTTCATAATGAGTAATAATCAGCCGGGAACATATTATCCATGTAGCTGTTCCAGATAATAGTTTTTGCAAAACCAGAAATATAATAAATGAAATTCTAAAGCATAGCGCAAAAAGTTACAAATTTGATGTTTCTATTTCCGTTGCTATGTTCTCGCGCATCTTTTTTATTTGATAAAGGCTATGTAAACAGATTTGCAAGGGAGACAATTAATGCGGAGTACTTCCCCGCCTGTTTTAAGAATATATATAGAAATATAAATGATGACCCGTCGCATTTAGGTCACTGAAAATTATGAATTGAATGTGTGATGAACAGCCGTAGCTTCCTGTGTGTATTCCCTGAGAGCTACAATTGAGGTCACACTAAACTGATGTCGATGTTATAACACCCCCCCCCTTTCAGGACACATAAGACAAGCAGATTAATACATAAATAAAGCGAAGCAGAAAACATTTGCGGCTCCAAAGAGGGGTCCGAGTAGCGACATCTGTTTACTAACAGTAATCAAGTGCTCATAACCTTTTTGCATATTTTATCAGTAATTTCTTATTGTTAGTAATACTGTATACAAGATTGTTTTTTAAATTTTACACAATAACGGTAGTCAAATAAACAGGAAAGATTCTAATAATCTTTGCAAAAAAATACATTGTAATCAAATAATCAACAATAAATTCCAGTGTAATCAGGTTTATTCAGAAACTCACGAAAATAGTTCATGCTTTAAATAACCCGCAATACTATTTTGAGTATTTAGTTGAAGTGTAATGTTACTAATATGAGTCCGCTTACTCCGCGACTCATATTCAAATTCGACATTAAGCGTGTCAGAAAAAAAAATCATAGTCTTAAGAATATTTATCTTCGTGTCGCACACGCTGACGATTCGGGTTTTCCAGTGAAAAATGACAGTGTTTTTTTTATCAAGATAACACAGTTTAGGTAAATAGTAAAAAAAAGAAGAATGCATCCCTTTTTCTAAAGCCCCTTTTTTTATCTGGAACCTTTGTCGAAGGTTGGATCCGTCGGTGCATTACTATTAAATGATCGAAAGAGACTAACAAAGTTCTACAGATACATTTTTGTAACTTATGTGCAGTCATACGGACCTATTTCAGTTTGTAAACGACTGTATTTAAAATATATATGGAAATATAAATGATGATCCGTTGCATTTAGGCCACTGAAATCATGAATGAATACCTTTAGTTGAGCCTGTGCACTCCGTTTGAAATCAAAGGCATCATACTAATCAACATTTATTATTTCCAGTTTTCAATACCAAACATGAATATTGTTTAATAAATTTCCATTGTTTTCATTTCGAAACTGCCGTACATCAAAAATAACATAAAATGCACATAGGACAAGTTACAAACGTAATCTCTCAAAACGTACTGTGTAATCATGTGTGATGAACAGCCATAGCTGCAGCTGTGTATTACCTGATGACTACAATTGAGGACACATCAAATTGATGTCGATGTATTTGATACAGGTAAAACATCGTTGACATTGTGTGTACATTGTATCAAATACATTATTTTTATACAATGTACACGCAATTTCAAAGATGTTTGACCTGTAAACAAAATGTATTATTTTTAACTACTACTTCATTCTTCGCGACCCACTTGACGACGACATAATTATCGAAATATGTCAGTTGACCTTTTCATTATATCTACTCTTTTATGTTGCCATGAATTTTCTTTTATAATTTATTTCATATTTTAGATTTTATATTCATCCCTTTTAACAGATAACATGCTCATTTATCTTGTTACTTTGTTAATTTTACGTCCATATATATATATACAAGTGAGTAATATTTCCAATTTTTAGATTCGAGTTGCACTAACGAGATGTAAATTCATCGAAAAGGGACCTTATCTGCAACAGTGAAATTCAAATGTAGTGTTGCGTGTCACTCAATTTGTAATGGTCAAATTCCTCATAAGTCTAGAAGATTGTGCAACGATATCGATAAAATATATAAAAGTTGTTACAAATAATGTGACAAAATTTTTAGCCAACAAATGACTTGCATCAGTGTCTTAAACACGCTAAAATATAATTGCGATTGATGATTACATAACTCAACAATACATCGAATGTCAAAAATATTTTTCTTTCACACAGGTAAACAGAAAATGTAGCTTTATAATTATAAGTGTACACATAACATGAAATATTTTTTTACAAACAAGATCTTACAGTTTAATTAACTAAGACAAATTGATAGTCTCAACTATAGAAATAAAAAAGATTTATAATAAATAAATAAAACTATGGCTAAGTATAAGATATAATAGAACTCGAAGATACACCGTTAGTTGACTCTATAGGTCTATTGTTTTCTATTTATTCCGTCAGGATGTAAAACCCGGACTTCTTTAATCTAAAATCTTTCTCGGTCTTCACGTTGGGAATCACTCCATTGGCCGTTCTGTTCAATGATGAGGATTTTCATTCTATTGAAATCATCGATACTGTGGTCTGACAACCTAAAGTGTTGACTCACGGGCAGAAGTGGCTATATATATATATATATATATAT
>MJUU01049284.1:112892-126313 GCA_002080025.1 Modiolus philippinarum
TTCTTATCAATACATTCTAAATGTATTTTGCGGTTGGTTTTGTGTAATTTATAATGACAGGTTGCATACTTTTGACCTTTTCGCAGTTTGTGGAAGTTTTTTATACTAATATTTGTCAAAATAATGTTAGAAAATAAAAAGGGGAGGGTCTGTCTCGGTTAAATTTAAATGGCTGAACTTCAAACGTTTATAACTTCTTTATTTCTCAACGGATTCTGGTCAAATTGGACTTGTTGGAAAGCGCGTTCAATTATCTTTCATTTTGTTAACCCAATCTTGCGTTTATGCTACCGGGTCTGAGCGCTACTCTACGCTCCGCGCTTACACAAATGATCCATAATTTGCCTGTATTTGAGTTTTTAAAGTTTTATTTCATTTGTGTTGCTCTTTTTAATTTTGTAGGGGTTTGTATCTATCTTTTTTGTTTGCCTTTTTGTCAATAGTTTATGCGTGTAGGAGAAAGGAAGCGTTGGAATTTATATAGAAAATGCAACTTTTCTTCACAAAATTGTACTCATATTGAAGTATAGGAACCCTTTGGTCTGAGCGCGAAGCGCTCCGACCCGCTTGTACACAGAATGATAGATAAGTGATTGCGCTTTCCAATGAGCCCAATTTGACGAAGATCTGTTGAGAAATAAAGAAGTTATACACGTTTGAAGTTCGGTAATATTATTTGGTGAAGTTGATTTTTGTATAACAAAGTCTATTTGGTTTAGAAAAAGTCTATTTTGTTTCAGAAAGGGTTTTTCCTCGATTTTCGTCGAAGAAAATTCACTAAAAGTTAAGCGGACTAAATTTTTAGCAATTGAAATCCAGGAAAAGCTCATTCTGAAACAAAATAGACTTTTTCTAAACCAAATAGACTCCGTTCTTATAAAATTGAAATATTTTGCATTTCAGCTTTTTCCTTTCTCGCTATACCAAATTTAAACATCTTTTGTCAAAAATTACCTCAGAAGTGGGAGATATTATATGTCGGTGCTTATTTCAATTGTCGCGACACAACATTTATACGTTTTTTCCCCAAAATGACCTTATGAGATTAAAATAATTTGCAATTCAGCTTTTTTCCTTTCTCGCGATACCAAATTTATGCATCTTTTGTCAAAAATGAATCCAAAAGTTGGAGATATTATATGTTGGTGCTGATTTCAATTGTGGCGACACAACATTTATATGTATTTTTCCCAAAATTACTTTATAAAATTGAAATATTTTGTTTTTCAGCTTTTTTCCTTTTTCGCGAAACCAAATTTATACATCTTTTGTCAAAAATGACCTCAGAAGTGGGAGATATTATACGTCGGTGCTTATTTCAATTGTGGCGACACAACATTAATATGTATTTTTCCCAAAATTACCTTTTAAAATTGAAATATTTTGCATTTCAGCTTTTTCCTTTCTCGCGATACCAAATTTATGCATCTTTTGTCAAAAATGAATCCAAAAGTTGGAGATATTATATGTTGTTGCTCATTTGAATTGTCGCATGTATTTTTCTCAAAATTACCTAATATAAAACTTCTTTGGAAAGATGTGATAAAGTAAAATTATATTTTAAAAAATGAATTATTTTGGTTATTTGTAAAGATTTAGTATAAACCGCATAATGAAATCTAACTTTCTGAAACATATTTATATAAAGATTTACAAAAAGCTATATCGTAACATATAAAACTTCTTTTTTTTATTGAAAAATGAATTATTTTGGTCATTTGAAAAGTTTTAGTATACACGTCTATATTCATTTTTGTAGCGGGAAAATCCCGGGGGGAAATATTATCTGACATGTTTTATATTTAACAATATTTTATATATATAACAGCATTGCTATTTTTTCGCATTAATTGCTTATCCAAAAGAACGCTACCTGGAAATATTTTTTTATTCCCTCGGCTATCGCTTAAAATTCGATCTAACTATATTTATATATATAAGGTAACCTCGTTTTAAGTAGTGATCCCCGCGACTGTTTTCAAGTGCACTTGAAGTTCACTAGTGAACGCGATAATACCTGTCATGGAATAGCTACCTATTCCAAAAGAGTGAACTTCGCGACAGCTAAGAGAACGCGAAGTGCACTTGAACAGTGAACTTCAAGTTCACTTTTAGTGGACTTTTTGGAACTTTGCGTCTGCACCCATCTGTACTTATGCCCCAAAAACACACAAACACTAAATACACAACACTAAAAACTAAAGCACTAACACAGTGACCTCTCAAAAAGCAGAGTGACATCAGGGGCTGCAGAAAGGTAAGCATATCCTGCTCTGTATTCAGCATGTTCAGCACCCGTCACACTGTCAGTGGGTCAATTCAGGGCAGAGTCAAAACCGGTAATGCCAAATCCGGGAAGACGTGAATCTAGCTGAAAATGTCAGTTTTTACTTTTAACATTGACATTTCATATCTATATATGATGTCGTAGTGATGGCCATAGAATTTGAAGGGACGAAAGTAAAATGGCTGAACATATCCCTGACTCAGCAGTTTTTGTGACAGTGCTTTTGCTCTTTCCACAAAGTTACTGTATGAACTGCACACTCTACAGTAACAAATTAATTGTGAAGTATACACTTCATATGCTGTGGAGGTAGGTATATTACTGAAGAAAGAGGGAATGTTCACAATTGAAAAGTCAAAATAATTACGTTTGTCATACAACCTAGAGTTCAGATGTCCATGTTCGTCAATGTATTACAAAGGGTCAAGGTATGAAGCAAAATTGGGTGCATCGGTTGTCTCTTTAATTTCAAGTACACTTGGGTAGAAACTATGTATATATTCTTTTAATCTTGGGTTTTTAAGAGAAAGTACATCTTCTAGAAATCTCAAGATCAAATTAAAAGTATGGGCTAGTTGTTTTTGTTTCTGTATCATTATCCCGTGAAAAATTTTTTTCATACGAAAAAGAAAAAGGTCAGCTAAAAGTGACGCACAATTTGTTCCAATAGAAATCCCTGCTTCCGTTAAAAAACGCGGCCTCTGCATTCAACGAAAATGTTGTCGATAAATAATTCAAGCATCTTTATCACGCCATTTTCACTGTAGTTTAAAGGTAGGATTTCAGAGTCTTTCGTGTATGTGTTTAAAATTGCGTTTTTGTACCACTCTTGTTTGCATTCCTGTTATTGTTTATCATTGAACGTTTAACCAGCTGTATATATCATTTTAATAGGTTTGTTATCAAAAGCAAATTTGTCTATTTTCGACAATTGTTCAAATAGGATATTCTTCCGAATTTAAAGAACCTGAACAAGTTGGATTATACACTGTGCATATCCTACTTACAAGCAGATACTTGTAGTAAATATAATATTAACCTAAACGTACGGATTTAACATGCCTAAGGTGTCATAATAACTTTTTGTATATATTTCAATTTTAAATTCATTTTTGTAATTAAACGAAATTATTATTTCGCCCAATGTATTCACTTGAAAGATGACGTAAGGCTTTCAATCGATCAATAACGGAAAGGACAGACCAATCATCTGTCATTCACATAACATACGTATCGCATCCACCAAATACTTGAATTACTTTTCATATCCCTCAGACTTTGACAGATTGTTGACTGATCGATGACTAATCGTTGACTGCTGATAGATCTTTTATTAACGGCTACTGAAGCAAGGACTGTACTGGTTGAACGCTCACTTACAACATAAATTGAAAGGGATTAATTTAGTCAACAGATGCACATCAAATGATTCATTGCATTCAAAGTTTCTTAAAACAATTTTTCTGCTGTCATGTTAGAGGAGTCTACAAATATTTGAAGGCCAAACAACATGGACGTTTCATGAAAGAATAAAATAAGGATAATAACAATAATTTCATAACATCAATAAATGAAGCAGCAGCATGATTAAATGAATAGGTAATTGCATTTACATATTTCATGAAATTAATGGATGACAGGAAGAAAACAAACAGTCAATCAGTCAAAATCAAAATAAAAAAGAACAAAAAATATAATGAATAGAAGAAAAAACTAACATTATGAATTCAACAAATAACTAAATACCAAAGTTACTTTGAATTTGGTTCTGCGGCAGATAAAAAAAGAAAGTTAAGATTATATTAAGATATCACATCATATATCCAACACAAGGAAGACTGCAATCAGTTAAAGACAGAAAAAAATGTAGGCATAACCAAGAAGACTAATCTTCGTCTTGGTTAAATTCTTAAAGGTCATCATTCAGATCGCCTGTTTAAAGCACACACTCATTGATATGAAAGTACCGCATTACAAGGGAATGCATTAGAAAGTTATTTAATTGAACCTGTACTTTTTGTACATACCGTTAACATGATGTCAACATACAAAATTCTTAAAACATCACAGAACACAATTTTCAAATTCAAACGATTTTTTTTACTCATTACTTAGCAGATTGTAAAGGATTATTTCTACCTTTAAATCAACCCTGATCGATATAGATTTCTGGAAAATCTGTAACAATAGAACATCTAACTTTAAAATGCTGTAATCTAAGGGATCTTCAGTTAAAACAAACATACTCTACAATATCAAGAATAAGGACACCTACAATTAGTTTACAGCAGTCGGAATGCAACAAAGGGTATCAGGACAATAAAACTTGGATCAGTGGAGGACGAAACAAAATGAGGTAAATGAGGAGACAAGGGATTTGATAACTATAATAAATTGAAAATAAGCAAAACGAATATTATACATTGAGTAGGACAATGAAAACAACAATTAGTTACAATAGATCAAGAAAACAAAATATTCCTCAGTGACAGGAACAACAAAATACAAGAACTTTGTCGTATAAGATCTTAAAGTATATGAAAACTGCAAATTCCAGTTCCAGTTTTTGCAATGTTAACTTCCGGCATGACAATTGCAAGTTCCCGAAATTGCGATATGCATGGGACACCTATGTTTATTCAAACTGTGATGTGACATGTCACATTATTTTGCAAAACATTACATTTCCGTAATCACAAGAAGCACAGTTGGTCTTATTTTCTTTAAGATTAAATTACGTATGTAATTGATTGTACTCTAGCGGAACTGAAAGTTCATCATGGTTGTCAGTCGTGATTTCATAACTAAGTTAAAAATTAACTAAATGTTGTTTATGTGCATTGTATTTTTATATACTTTATCATAGTGGATCTGTTAGAAGCATCCTTCATTTTGAGTCTTGCGATTTAGCCTGGGACTAATACATTAGATGATATTAGTCTCAGATTCAGCGTGATTATTAATTTTGAGGAGACATGAATTGTAGGATTTGAATATCTAAATTTCAAAGCAAAAAGAAAATTATGACCCAAATGAAATGGTTATTATTAATTAACAAATCACTGCTGTGGGAAATATGTCAAATATGGCTCAAACTTCTTAGCTGTTTTTAAAAATTTACAATGAAAAATAATTACCCTCAATGGTTATATGGGTTGGTTTTCTTAAGACTTTCAGATTTAAAAAAGCTGTGGTAAAATTTTGATGAAAAATTCTGACCATATAGTGTTATTTGCTAGTTGGTTGGGTCTCATTCTTACATATTTCATGATTGTCGAAATAGTTGTAATTAATAGTTATAATCATTTATGGCTATCTGTGGTCAGTTTGGGCCATCAAATATCATTCTGACCCTATGCTTGCAGATTTCACGGCTGCAAAAACAGTCGCAATAAATAATTATGATCGTTTAAGGTTTGGTCATAAAACATCATTCTGACGTTCTTCTTACAGATCTCATGGCTGTGAAAACAATTGCAAATAATAATTGTGATCATTTATGGCTATCTATGGTAATATTTGGTCATAAAATATATTTCTGACCTTATGCTTGCAGATTTCATGGCTGTGATAACAGTTGCGATTAATAATTATGATCATTTATGTCTAACTGTGGTCAGTTTGGGTCATGAAATATCATTCTGACCTTATACATGCAGATTTCATGGCTGTAATAACAGTTGCGATTAATAATTATGATCATTCATGGCTATCTGTGGTAAGGTTGGGTCATAAAATATCATTGTGACTTTCTACTTGCAGATTTCATGGCTGTGAAAACAGTTGCGATTAATAATTATGATCATTTATGGCTAATTGTGGTCAGGTTATGTCATAAAATGTTTTTCTGGCCTTATGCTTACAGATTTCATCGCTATGGGTATAGTTTCGATCAATATTTATGATCATTTATGGATACATCTGGTTAGTTTGGGTCATAAAATGTTATTCTGACCTTATGCTTGGAGATTTCATGGCTGTGAAAACAGTTGCGATCAATAATTATGAACAATTATTTCTTTCTGTGGTCAGACTGGGTAATAAAATGTTATTCTGGCCATGGGTTTGCAGATTTCATGGCTGTGGAAACAGTTGCAAGCAATAGCATATGAACAGTTATGGCTATCTGTGGTCAGGTTTTGCAATTTTATTGTCATTTTGACCTTATGCCTACAGATTTTTAGGTTCTCTGTTGGTTGGTAATGTCCTTAGCTATTACCAAAATGGTAACAACCATAGAAGTTATAGGATTTCAAGGGAATATAAAAATGTGTTATTAATTTAACATTGATTTGAATTATTTTCATTATAGAACTGATCATAATTTTACCCGCAAATAAAAAATACAAACAATTTGTTTAACTTTATTGATATTTTATTCTTTCAAGGGTAAGCCCCTACACCCCAAAAGTATAAATGCATTAACGTCGCCTTTTTTATGTATTTTTGCCTACTAGTTATTTAAAAGTGCATACATTTTGCAATTTTTGTACATTACAGTTGTGTCTCAATATTGAAAATCAAATTAACTGTAAAACTCAATTGATCCCTGCTAACCCTGTCAACTTCTGATACTTCTTGCCATGCCAGCTTATAATGTTTGGTTTATCATGTTGATATTTTTAACATCTGATTTGATTCCAATATGAATCGTATAACTATATACTAACGTTGAATTCAATATAGAATTATTTCCGCCGTACGGCGAAGACTTTAAAATATCATAATTCCCGTATGAAATCTGCAAGTATATGACTAAAACCGGAAATTCATAAACTTTAAAATCTCATACGACAACATCCATGACAGTAACCTAACAAATTACTCGCTTACAGTAAACAGTCGCTTAACATGCTTAAGAACAAAGCAAAATGTGCATTTCCTAGTAAACCACTACACATATATTCTTACAAAAAGGGTTAATAATTCAGACCTGACAAAGAAGAAGCCTTACAAACAGCTTCATATATACTAAACAGACACCATGATAAGGAAGAAGTTATATGTACTAGTCTTGCAAATCGAATTAATCTATAAAAAGTTCCCGACAAAATTTAGGCTACACTTTCAAGTGGTTTGCAAACTATTTATATCAGTATTACACTTTTTCATAGAAAAATATGAAATATGAAAATCTAAATATGAATATATAAAATACAAAAGTATACTTCAAAAATCAAAACAGGAACTTTGTTTATTAATTGATTGATATGTGGCTGAACGCCAATTTCAGCAATATTTCAGCTATTTCACGACGGTCAATTTTAGTGTTGGAGGAAGCTGCAGTGCCAGGCGATAACCACTGACATACCTTATCACTAAAGATTGTATATCGAGTGCACTTTTTATTAAATGTACAAAGTGGGGCGCGAACTCACACTGCAGTGGTGATAGACTAAAGTTGTTGTATACGTAGTAGAACTACCTTAACCACTCGGCCACCCAGGTCCCATCTCTGTTTAGTACTTACTAGATTGTTAAGACCATTGTATATGTTACAGTACAAATTGGAATCCAGAAGGATCCAGAATCATCCTACACAATTGTAGGATAAATTGGAATTCTATTTTTTACCGGGACAAATAAGAATTCTGATTTGTACTGTATTTAATCTAGTACAAATAGGAATTCAAATTTATACTGGGACAAATTAGAATATTGATTTTTTTCTCGATTTAATCCAGTACAAATTGGAATTCAAATTTCTCACGTAGAAATTACGATATCCTAGTTTATACTAGTAGGACTCTGGATCCTACTAACTTAAATCAATAGAAACAGTGTTAGAGAAGTAAAACATTATAAGTAATATATCCCGTCCATTGTTTTGGTGATCATTTAATTAAAATATCAATTTGGAAAGAATAGGATTAATTGTCTGATTGTATAAAAGATGTAGATCTTTTGCTCCGATCTCTTAAACCTTTGAGCAAAGTTTAAACTTATGATCACTAGTTTTCATTAGTTAACTTTAAATATGGAAGAAAATATGGAGACATTTTACCAAAAAAAAATTGGAACATGAATTTTATTTAAAGATGGCATACTTAAATACTATTATTCTGATGCTGATCTTGTTTATCGAGGTTTTTGCTTCTCTTGTTTAAATGCAGAAGTTCCTCTACTTGAAATATCACACATTTTCATATTTAAAAAAATTATCCAGTTCAAGATGGCAGTATAACAGCCACGGTATGAAATTACTCTGGTAAATTCAATACTATGCATTGCCCTTGTCGTAAATCGAAAATTTTCTGCTCTACCAAAATGTCATAGAGTTTCATCAATTGTTACAACAAATGAACAGTTATATTATAATTATGTCATTTGTCATTCTATTGTTTTAATATTTTTTTTATTAAAATGCTGTAAAATACATACTTCTCATAACAAAAAACTTTATTTAGCTTTGAATGTCAGTAATATCCAGAATCCTCCTGAACAAAATATCCAGTATTATTCTGGATCATACTGAAATTTCAGGATATCTCAATTTCTCCTAGGAGAAATTCGAATTTCAATTTATTCTGGTTTAAATCAAGTACAAATCAGAATTCTAATTTGTCCGGGTAGAAATTGGAATTTCAATTTTCACTGAATTAAATCCAGTACAAATCAGAATTCTAATTTGTCTCAGTGGAAATTAGAATTCCAATTTGTACTAAGAGGATTCTGGATTCTACTGGATTCTAATTTGTACTGTAACATATAAATTCATTCTCAAACTTTTTGGTGAAAATTGATTTCTGAAGCCCTATAGCCCAAAACTATTTAGATTGAGAATGTTATCGATTAAGTAGTCTAAATGTATTTGCATAATAAATCGCCTTGAAGCTATATCTTCTATGTTATCTTCAAAGTAAACTTTAATTTACAAATAATAGATAACTCTACATATTCATCTACAATTAAACAATCAATATGGTTCCAAATATAGTTCACAATATCTGCTTGTCTACTAAAAATAATCTAAAAAATATAATTTACAGGTAAAAAGGCATTAAAACTTTTCCAAAAACGAACTTTGGGTCAAAAATAAGTACTCCTTTAAAAAGAACCAGCAAAATTCATAGCTATGCATGAGAGAGATACTACTCACTAATAAACCAACTAAGGACAGAGCTAACAACTTGGATATTAGGGTACTTATTCGTAGTCTTAGGATGGACTTTTTACCTAAGAAAACAGAGCTATATACGAGGGGGGGGGGGGGGGGGGGGGCACATTGCTAAATATACCTAGCTATGGTAAGAATTATGCACGATTGAGGGTATTTTTTTCCCAACGAATCAGCAAAAAATCAGTTAAAGCTATAGCTATGTACTAAGTATACAAAATCAGCTTGGAATAGATCGATGTCAGAAGGAAGTACTCCTTACCAGCAAACTAGCTTAGGACAGAGATGTGCATGAGAAGGATTCGTTACAATGGAATCAACTGAGGAAAGAGTAATTCAAAAAGTTGTGTTATTGTAAAACCTCACTCCACCATAGTTTTGTCCTTAGCTATATTTGATATTACTGATTATTCGGATTTCATTAGGTTTTAGGCATTTTAGACATTTTTTTGAAATTGTGGATTTGCTTTGTTTGGATTCTAGTGCTGCTGATGAGAAATAGACATCCAAAATGGCCATACAGCCCTTAGAATTTATTGCAGTTGGAGTAAACATATGTGTTATTATGTCATGCTCATTTATTCCACATCCTTTAGTAAAATATAATGTACAAGGGCGGTTCTTCTTACAAAAAAAGCTAAGGAAAGAGCTCGGTACGAGGCGGTTTGTCTTACCAATAATTCCAAGGAAAGGTTTGTACGTGGGGGTACAAAAAACCTCAAAAACCATCTCTAGTCAAAGCTATGAAGTATCTCCACGAAAGTACCAGCAAAGGAAAGAACAATATACGAAGGAGATATTCCTAACCGATAAACAAGCTAAGGACAGTACTTTGTGCGATCGAGGGATTCCTCACCAAAAATATATTATGTACAAGGGCGATTCTTCTTACCAAAAACAAGCAGAACTAGTTACGAGGGAGGAATGCCTTACCAAAAATTTCAATAAAAATTTTGTACGTAGGAGGTATGACTTACCAATTATTCCAAGGAAAGCTGTGTACGTGGGAGGTACTTTTTACCAAAATATAGCTATAGAAAAAGCTATGAAGGAGTGAAGTACCTAAACGAAAGTATCAGCGAAGGACAGGAAAACGTACGAAGGAGATATTCCTTACCAATAAGCAAGCTAAGGACAGAGCTTTGTGCGAGGGAGGAACTCCGTACCAAAAAATCAGCTAAAGACTGGGTTACGTAGGGGAAAGGTACTCCGTAACCATGAACTAGCTGTTGACAGAGTTTGATAAAGATTACCTCTCTCTCCTTCGTTGAACCTTGGTTTTACCATGCACTATGATCGAGATACTTACTCCTTACAAAAGAAGTGGGTAAGAACAGATCTGTATACGAGGAATTTACTCCGTACCAAAAAATCATCCAATGTCAGAATTATGTTCGAGGGAGCATACCTTTACCAAATAATCAGCTAGGAACAAATCTATGTAAAACAACAACAACAACAAAAAAATCCATATTAATAAAATATCTTAAGACAGAGCTTTGTACATAGGTACTTTTTACAAATGAAGAAGCTAAGGACAGAGAGGTGGTCCTCAGCAAGAACCAAAAGGACAAAGCCGTGTTTGAAGTAGTTTCTTCTTATTTAATATCAATTCTCTGTAACCATCAACCATATTTGGGCACGCATGATCACAGTTTTCCTTGAAACTTACTTTAGTATAAGTCTAGAACTGATGAACAAAAATGACCCTTAAACTTGTACCGCTGGTTTGGTTGCCATGGTAACGGGTACCATGGTTTTTAGGCTAAAATATGATGATTTAAAGCTGAAAAAAAACTGCAAATTCAAACAGATGGGGTTCTTTAAATGTAGTCTCTATGCATTTTTTTTTACCCAAGCAAGGTAAAATTAAATATTCTGCTGTCATATTGAGGTTAAAATATTTTGATAGATAATATGTCCGATAGGTGTGCAGGGTTGGGACACACAGGGGCCTTTGAACATTTTGAGGATAGCTCATTTTTGGCTGATTTTAAGAACTTCTATCCCACATATGCAACAATGTCGGGTTATCACAAGGTTACAGTCAAAAAGTACTAGGTTAGGATAAACAATTTACGGAAACAAATTGATAGGGCTATGGTTGCTAAAGTGGTTACTATGTTGGCAAAAATATAACCCGAATAATTCAGTCGTTATATTCCACTCACTACGCTCGCTACATTAACGCCTGAATGCATGTACTACAAAAACGCGTCAATCGGATGTCTTATCCCTATGAATTGTGGGAGAAATATCGTCTGTTTACTCTGTATGATAACCCGGGGGTGCATTTTACACTGGTGTGAAAAAGACTTACACAGCAATTACACAGCAGGTGTTCTGTATAATGTTAATTGCAATCAACAAATTTATTTAAAGTTATCTTTTTATAAAATCTGAGGAAAGTGGACTCCCAGACTGCATAAGTTCATTGTATTTGTGTAGTGTATTTTGTATTTGTATTTTGTTTATGCCATCAGCCCTCAGGGCATAATTGTGCATTTGTGAATAAAGATAATATTATAATATTATTTTTTAATCAAATTCGTGCCAACATTTTATTTGTTTATTGGTTTCGTGACACCCGTGTGTGACACATATATATACTTTCATATTCTAGAAGTTCAATGTATCAATGATTAATATTTTTCATGGGTGTGTCTTTTTACCGCCGAACACCACCAAACGCCACCGAACACCGCCGAACACCCCAAAAACATTTAAAAAACAATTTCTTAAATAACCAAACAGTAAATGTTGAATAAATAATAAAAAAAAATAAAATGAATTATCACAATATCAAAGAATTTTTAAGGCAGTGCAACAAAATACTCTGCAAACATCTGTCCTGAACATTCAACAGACGCAGACACTACTGAACATCATAAAGCAAGCAGAACATATCTATACGTTACACGGAAAATACATTTCCAAAGATCTAAAATATTTCTGTCAATAATTATGTAGAATTTTTAATTTTTATAGCACTGAGTCTGCAGCTTATATGTAGCTGTTTTTATATAATCCATCAATTAGACAGATATCCGACCGTCATTTCAGAACTGTCAATTTAAGATGTGAAAAGTTGTGTATTTTTATTGTTAATTTGAGTATTTCATTCATTTTATTTTAATTATTGTTTTGTTTGTTAAATTTAATTTACATGTCATCAAGATTGCTTGTGTATACAAAGGTGTTTATAAATTACTAGAAAACAATATTTGATAACACTCAAGCATTAAAATAATTTATTTGTGTATTTGCTGTCATTTTTTATTATAATGTATTGAATTCCCCCAAAAATATGAAATATCTTTTCATAGCAGGTGTTTTGTGGTATTTTCAGTGTTCGCTAGTGTTCTGTCTATTGAATATAATGAACGGTCGTAAAAACACCATTTCATTCGCGTATTTGTTGTCATTTATTCACAATGTTTTGAATTTCTAGTAAATATATGAAATATTTTTCTGTAATGGTGTTCGGTTGTTGAAAATAAACTGTTTTGTGGTGCTTTTGAGGTGTTCGGCGGTGTTTGGTGGTATTTGGTGGTGTTCGGCGGTAAAAAGACGCACCGTATTTTTAATTAGTTTTCTTCAAAATGTGCATTTATTTAGTACAGAAAATAAAAACCACGAAAATTTGAAAAAATCAAAGAATGAAGGATTTAATGTTTTAGTTGATTGAGCTAAGAATGGAGAAGGACATATATTGTCAATAAACTTTGTTGGAATGGAGTATTTTGACACATAACTGCAACCGAATACACAATATAGACTGATACAAGATTATGTCACGTTTGAACCAAGGATTTGTATAGTGAGACAAATCCTTGTTTGAACGTTGTCAAATATTCTGATATTAATTTTTATGAAAATTTTAACCATCGAATTCTGATTCACCAAAATTGTCTTTCCTGCGTATCTTTTATGAGAGGGCGGACAGGGTATTCCTCTCTCCCATCTCCCTCCCCCTCTTCTCCCACCTCCTTTCCTCTCTTCTCTTTCTCCCACCCC
>MJUU01049284.1:126927-137542 GCA_002080025.1 Modiolus philippinarum
AAAAAAAAAAAAAAAAAAAAAAAAAAAATACAAACCATTTGACTCTGGTTGCAAGGTTGGTTGCTATGGTAGCCAAAAAGGCAATTATTTACTTTTTTCATTTTTTCCTTCATTTAGATTTCAAAATAAATTTCTCTTTAAATATGTAAAATTAAAGATTTAACATCGTCAATTTCTCTTGCACGTTATATATCATCATAACAATTACAAACTATAACTTAGGGTGCTGTGTTGGTTTCAACGGTAGCAAATAAGTATTAAGTTTTAATTTTTTTTCTGAATGCTTTTATCAGAAAAATGATAAGAAGTTCCCGTAAAATAAATTAATTTTTTTTTTATTTTTGATTTAATTATGACAGGAATATAACATTCTGTCGAAGAAATCAACAATTTGATTCTGGTTGCTATGGTGGTTACCATGGCAACGAAACTGACTTGTAAACCCTTATGCTTTCATTTCAGAAATTCTTAAAAGGAAAATAATGATCTCCACACCATTAATACCACTTACGCAAACAACGATAATAACAACAATTGTTGCTTATAAGATTTTTGTTTCTAGACAAGACAAGACATTACTTTTATCTAAATTTATGTAAATCTAAAACCTAAGGATTAACTCCCTCCATCGTAGTTTTATCCTTAGCTGTATTTGATATTACTGATTATTCGGATTTCGTTTGGTTTTATGTATTTTAAACATTTTTTGAAATTATGGATTTCCTTTGTTTGGGTTCTAGTGCTGCTGATGAGGAATTAATTTCCGAAATGGCCATACAGCTCGTTAAAATTATTGCAGTTGGGGTTAACATATGTGTTATGGTCTCATGTTCATTTACCCCATATCTTTTCGTAAAATGTTTATTTTAATCGGGGCACAAGTCTATGACTTTACAAGAGGTGACGCAAACATTTATTTACAAAAAATTGATTAACCAAACACAAAAAAAAAAATCAATAAACAAAACAGATATACTGTCAAAGGTAATGAGATGTTTTTTTTTTTCAATTTATTATGGAAACTTACATTTATTTATAAAAATTTGCTTCAAATTTAAAGAGGTTCGCTCCTCATATTTTGGGATTTCTGTCAGATTTTCAGAATCCTCGGCTTTTATCCATTTAAAAGCGTTATAATTTTTTTGCCCATAACCCCCTTATTTTTTCCAAAAATTTCATTTTATACATCTTAATGAGCATTCTGTAAAAATTTCACAAAATTATATTTATTTGGTCACACTCATTCATAGCAAGACCTTACTAATGTTAATCCTTTGAAATATCAGAGGAGTCCAGTTTCCCGCCAAATTTCAGATCACTTAGATCTCAAAAACGAGATCATCAACCTAGCAATTTTTTCCACCTAAATTACTTCTTTTCTAATTTTCTTTAAAAAATCACATTTATTTGAAATCCTTTTTATTTTCAAATGGAGTAGCGAACCCCCTTAAGTTAAAAGTAAAATGAATCATATGATTGCAGTAAACCATAAAAAATAATTACAATGTGCTTAACACAGATACCAACAGTTTCAGTTTGGTTGCTCAGATGGTTTCGATGGAAATTAAAACAGCATTTTTTCACTTTTCCTTATTCTTTTTTTTTTACTGCGACGTTGGAACCTAGTAACTGTCTACATCCGTGTGTCCATCTGCCCGTCCACATGTCACACTTTCATGTAGACACAGCTTTTCAGAAACGATGACGCATATTTTGTTCTTATTTTAAAGGAATGCTTGTTAATCAAAATGGCCATACTATACAATTTAATACATACATGACAAATGATCCTGTGAAATTTCAACCGATTAGCGGTTTCTGAGGAATTGCACCAACAAGATATGCCAGTGCGTAATGATGTCGAAATATTAAAAATCCAGTAACTCCTACAAAGTTTGACGAATGGCAGATCTTACTGACGCAATTTCTAAAACACACATATACAGATTTCCTTCAAATATTACTGGATTGTTAGTCACTATTTATACTAGACCATAGCAATTTATTTGAGAATATTGGACTTACGTGCTTGAAATTAGAACCATATTTGTATGTATAATACATTTTGGGATGACAACAATGTATTCTACGGATGAAAACTGTGACCTCCATTTTTCTAATGAGCGACTTGGTTAGGTAGAATCGTTTCACTAAAGTCCATTCCCGGTTACCCATATGTCCTACATTAAACATATGTGTCATGCAGTTTGGGATAACAGTCTTTGACCTACACTGTACACATGAATAAATCTGTTAAAAGAATGATTATAGTCCATTCCTGTTTACTGACATGTTCAACATATGACAATGCTGTGAAACGAGGTGAACCGGCAGTGGCTGCTTCTATGTTTTAGCATTTTTTTGGCGATTTCCATGGTAAATTCTAAACTTTTCGAAATCGTTAATTGCACCTAGTTGTCTTAAACATCTATTTTAATAGGTTAATTGATAAACTTGACACCATTATTGCTCTTTTTACGACTCAACACATTTGGTCATAATATGGTATAGTGCTGTCATAATTGTTTTTCAATTTAATTAGTTTGAGGTATTGTGGTACCATCCATTCGTTTCAAAGTGTTATATTGGCCAAATTGGTGATTTCATATATGTACCTGCATGTAGAAAGCTTGTTATTTCTAAGATTATGACAGGGTTTCTGTCATTTTGCACTTAATTTGCATGTCAATGGAATTTACGTCACACTCATACTCACATTCTAGGAAGTGGAACCATAAATTTCCAAATGAATAACGAAGCAAGAGTTAAAAATCTATATCAAGAATGCATGGCAATATAAGGATTACCTAAAGCAGAGAACGTAAATGACGAAGGCGAAACAGTACATAAAACAAACGCAACGAAACATAAAACAAACGAACCAAAAAATGAAACACTAAGAGTCTGAACCCCTTAAAACAGGAGAAAATTTCATTTTCTTTTATCTCTTGTCCAATTTAAATGCAGTTTAAAGGACCAACGGGGTCAAATTATAAATGAGCAAAATGCCTTTTTTAATTCTTCATTAGATTTTGATGGGTTTTCTTACTTTTGATTCATCTTGGCATGTGCATTCTGCATATGTCAGCAGATTGGTGTAGCTCTTAGCGTTCCCTGGGAAAAAATTAGGAACAAAACTGCCATTTTTTAAAATTTCCATTTTTTTTCTATATTTTATCAGATTTCAGATAAAAGTTTTGGCATGAAAATTTTAGCTTGTATTTGATAGAAATTTAATGTCTTAATCAAATTTTAGGCCCCTTAAAAATTTAAGGCTTCTTCCCGTGTATTACACTCGGTGTATTTAAAATAACCCTCAGGGAAAGATCAAGGTAAAATTGTAGCCCTAGAAAGCCCTGATTAAAGGTAAGTCACATACAAAAAATAAACACCATAATTTTTAAAACCAAGGTTCTAGAAGCAAGATTAAAGCCTTTTTATGCCCTCAAGGCAATGTCATAGTCAATATATCTACTAATAAGGTACTCCAACAAAGCTCTCATAGCAAGGAATTCACATATCAATATCAACACCCTAGCCCTTTAAATCTCCATTCCAGAATTAAGGTTAAGGATTTGCCGACCTTGACTCCAGGTTATGACAACAGCTTTCCGGACATGTGTTTCGATGAGCTAAAATAAGGGAAAAGAGGACTCACCCTAGAACAAAATAGATATCTCCCTTTCAAAACAATATAAAGGGATGTGTTAAAAGACACTCAAATAACAAGCAGCTGGGAACCTCCTCTTCATGAAGATACCTGCAATATTTTGAAAGAAAAAATATGAGAGATATCCACACAAGTCATGCATGTGAGCTCCTTCATATAGCCAATTTCATCGAAATATGTCTATATACCGCATATAAGATCCATTTCCGGTCAATATGTCTGCTAACTGGAAATACAAACCAAAACTGTTCCCACATGCGCTCTCTTTTTCGTCTCTTTAGTGTCCACATGTTGAATCATGATGCTAATATATCATAAAATTAGAATTTGCAAATGAAAACTTATTTTTCGGGCTTTTTGATAAAACACGCTATAGTATCTTCATCTGATTGGGCATGTGCAAGCTACAACGTCCTGTTCAAGTCAAGTTATGGTCAATTGCAGTCACACTACTCTGGTGATGTTGATTTCAGGCTACAAACACACCTGGCTACATCACATAGGTTTTTTGTGTTAATGACGGCATTTTTTTTCAGGCAAGGGGGCAATGTTGTAAACTTTTTATGTTTGTTGATCTCTGAAAAGGCCGGATGCTATTTCAAAATATTCTTTTGTTGTGATTTCAAGTAATATTTCATATGAAGAGAAACAAATTTAAATTAACTCAATTCTTCTAATTCCGTGAAACATAGTCCGACAAGGATCCAAAAGACATTAAGGGGTTAAGCTTTGATGCTGCTGGTAGGTGAGATGTAAAACTTCTTTATGTTATCAAGGACTCAATAATTACACCTTACACCACTAATCGCTATGATTCCACTATTGACAATATACAATCTACATAAAAAGATCATTGCTGTTAATACTATCGAATACCAAGGGGCAGGTAACTCTTGCCCTATTTATCTTAAAAAATTCTGGTAAGGGTTTTGAAAATTGCATGTAACAACAAACTGCCATAGAACATAACACCCAAAAAAACATAACAAAAAGATTTTTTGTTCTATGTATGGTGTTTTTAGTTAACCTTAATTCTTTTAAAGGACATTGTATCAATTTTATATCTGACAAAAAAATTGGGAACAATGATAAACTTAACCGTTTTTGCAGCAATAGCAACCATCCATTCAGGCAACCTAAATGTATCATTTTTAAATATTGTGATGAGTTATAATCAAGATGACATAAACCGTGTCAAATCCTTAATTTAACCTTTTTAAAAGGCAATATTAAAGGGTAAACTTACAAAAAAGAAACAGAAATAGTTAAAATTGTTCTTTATGCTACCATAACAATCAACCTAGCAACCATAACCAAACTGTTTGTATTTGTTTAGGATAACATTTTTTAAGGTGTGCCTGAAGGAATCAAGTTAAGCATTTATCTTTATTGCCTATACATTAAATATTCACACCTAGTACTTATTAACTGTCATTTTCTAACTTTTCAGCATTGTTGCATATGTCTGGTATAATTCCCCAAAATCGGCCATAAATGACCTATCCTCAAAATGGCCAAAAACCCCCATGAGCCTCAATCCTATACTCTAATCAGACTTATAATATTCAAAATTTTTTTAACCTTTATATGTCAGCAAAATATCTTAGGTTACTTTGCCCAGGTAAAAAAATGCATAAAGAATGTACTTATAGACTTTGTTGCTTTTTAGCTCTAATTCGTAATATTTTAGCCTTGAATCAAGGAAAGCCGTTACCATGGCAACCAACTACTGGGACATATTTTTTCCTTTTTGTTTTTAAGTCATATACTTGTATTGATGGACAAAGTTAACAGAGAATTGATATTAAAAATAATTAAAGGACAGCTTTGTGTGCAGGAAAAGTATTCCTTACAAAAGTAATAGGTTATGGCAGAATCGCCCAAAGTTGGAGCTATGTAGGTCTGTGATAATCCTTGATAGAATAAGCTAACAACAGATTAATGCATGATTTTCTAAAAGAAAAATCATAAAAACAGCATAGTGATATGCCGTAAACGTATATGAAAAAGTCTCCATCTATGCCTGTTAAACGAATGACAAGTAGTCTACTTTCACCTTTTTCCTTTTTTGATATTCAAATTTTAAAATTATTCTAAGTCCAAAATGTGTGTATAAGCATATAAAACTATTTTGACTTTCATTTACTTTTTCGAGATTCATTTACTTATTCGAAAAAAGTCATTTTGACATTCATTTACTTTTTCCATATTCATTTACTTATTGGGAAATTTTCATTTTTACATTTAATTACTTTCTCGATATTTATTAACTTATTCGAAAAAAGTCATTTTGACATTCATTTACTTCTTCGTTATTCATTTACTTATTCGATTTCATTTACTTATTCGGAAATTTTTACTCCATATCACTCTGCTGATTTTATGATATTCTTTTAGAAAATCATGCATTCATCTGTTCTTAGCTTATTCTTTTCAAGGGTTATCGCAGACTTTCATAGCTATCAATAAAAGATGTACATTATCAAAGTGTGTGGAATTTACCCAATGTGCTGACACAAAGGTTTAGTAGGCTCTCCGATAAAATAATTGGTTATTTATCGGACTTTTTTAAACGCAATACAGAAAATATCGAGAAATTTTAACATTTTTTGAACATTTTTGTGTAAAAAAAAAACAAAACATACCATTTTCAAAAATGATATTTTAAGGATTAATATTTTACCTGTACAAGTTGTCAGTCTTTAATGAATATCACTGTGGTACTTTGAACTTTGTTAGTTGACATCTATCTTGTTTTATTATATATCTTGTACACGTGATTGATTTATCTTTCAAAATAAATTGATAACTGATTGTATTATGGAGGGCGTACTCTCAAGGATTTTTTTGCATCCCGCAATTGCTTTAGTCTTAGCAAAATAATTGAAATGTATAAGTATGTATTGAACAATGCATTGTATTAAAAAATAGTTGTTTATGAATATTTTGTATGGAAGGATCGTCATATATTTGATCTATATTCGGTGCTTTTAATAAAGTGTGCTGTTCTGTTATTTTATCGAAACCAACAATTGGTTTACATGTGAATTTGGTCAACATAATAAGAATAATAAAAATGGCTTTGTCAATACTGCTGTGTTGAAAAATAATTATGAAAACTACAAAGTCAGAACAATGAAAATTATATATTGCCAATAGAGTATTTGCATAATAGAGGTATCTGGATATGTCCGCATCGTATGTATGGTATCGGATGCATCTGACAGACAGACATTAAAATAAAGTATTGTTGATTCGATAACAAGAACTTTGGTATATATATATTAGTTAGATTCCCCGTTTTTTTTATAAGTTTTAAATGAACAAATAGGAAGGCACCATTTCAGCATGCCGCGTAAAATCATTCTAATTACAGACTCTAGTTTTACAACATTGCCAACAAGTCATATTCAATGAGGACATACGACGATCTGATTCTAGAAATCGAATTTATGGCTCAGAGAGCTTTCTTTGTGGATTGATATATGTAGGGGAAACACACGATAGGTTGAAGAAACGTATTTGCGGACATAGATACGAAGTCGAGGACAATAAGACCCGACATATTTACGCACATTTCAACCAACCTGACCATTCATTTGTCAACATAAAAGTTAGGATTACTGAAAAAAATATATCATAAGACAAATAACCCCAAACCAAGTACACCTTACTGTCTACAAAAGAGAAGAATATTGGATTAAAGAGTTAGGTAAAGCAATATCCTATGGTGTAATGATAACATCAACAGTGTAGGTAACCTGTAAAATCGAGGATATATTTCGATGACTGTGATGAGTATTGAATTGAAGCCAATGCAGACCTTGTAGCCATGGACACAAATATCATACTGCTCCGCTTCTGCACGACATTTCAATAAATGGTCTTCTTCAATTTGTGACTATTCCACCAGGTACTCATCAGATTCGTACCATATCGCATTATTAGCCACTTTCAAAGCTTTTCCCGTTCTACAAAACATGTTCAGCATCAACTGTGACTGATTGGCATTTCTTCGAATATAAATTAACTGCAATTGTTTTGGATTTTTCAAACCATAAATTGTTCAAACCTGTCCGCGAATCAGACAACAAACCTGATAACCGGACATTTCTCAAAATTCAATTTGCCAAGACGCTTTAAATCTCGCCAACATTCTATACAGCAAAACAGTGATATCAAACATTCCACCTTTCTTCAAAGATATATCTGTTCCACTTATTTCGTATTCCTACACTAAGCCATTGCAACTACCATTTTCAATTACAAAAGGGTATTGCTTGATTTCAAAATTACGACTTCAAAGCCAAACATCCTGATCGCCCTTGCTCCACTTCACCTTTCAATTACAGTGCGGCTGGACTTGTGATAACCGCTGATCTAGATATTGTAGACAATATCAAACAACGAGAGGTCTTTTCAAAAGGTCCAATATTCCGTGAACCGAACATATTTACTGGAAGTACAACTTCAAAATTCTGATGGATGCAGTTGAGGACTACTAGTATGCCATGAAGTGGGCAAAGTAAGAGAAAGAAGATGTCTGGAGGCTGTCTCCATCAAGTCCATGGAGTCGTTAAATTCGAATCGTATTCGGCGTTTTTAAACATCAATGAAATCAATAAATCCCAGTATATTTGAAGATCCCCTTGCCAGAAAAACTCTGAACCACCCCCACAAAAGTTACGGTATTTTCCCTGTAGACAAAACTTCTAATAACATACTGTTCGTGTGTAAGAAACACTATCTCAACTGTCAGATTAAGGAGATGGGAATTGACAGTTCATCTGGAAACCAAACTTATACTCCCACTACACTATCAAGGGAAGAAATAAGAAAAAAAACGCCTCTGCCTTAGCATCCTTTGACATCAAAGGGGATGATGAAAACAGCTCTTTTACATCTACTGGGTCACTAAACTTCATAAGAATCCTCACAAACAAAGATTCATTGCGGGGTCTTCCGGATGCACCACTAATCTCTGTCAAAGATGACCTAAAAAGTTACTGTGACAAAGCGTACTCCTCGAGCGGCGTCAAACAGATGTGGATTCTAAAAAATTCTAAAGATCTCCTTGAACAGCTATTCTCTTGCAGTCTCAACCATTTCCATAGCATAGAAACTTTTTATTTTTCTACTCTTTATACTACCCTGCCACACAATAAATTGAAAACAATAATTTCTAATTTGATACATCAATCTGTCTGTACTTAAAATGGAAAACGCAGATATACTTACTTTGTAGTAGGGAAATACACAATTTGTTTTGTAAAGAACCACACTGAATCAGACAAAAAATACACTGAGAATGACGTAATCAAGATGTCGGAATTTTTGATAAACAATATTTGTGTCGAATATGGAGGCCGCACTTTTGAGCAGACAATCGGGATTCACATGGGAACAACTGCCAGTATGAGGCCAATTTTTTAAAAGGGTTAACTCGGAAAAAATGAAAACATTTAGCCCGGTCATTTTTTTCAGTTTCGATATATGGACGATGTACTTTTTCTTAATAATCTTAAATTCGAGGATTATTTACACAAGATCTATTCCAATGGGCTTGAAATAAAAAAGACTACTGATACACCTACTTCAGCTTCGTACTAAGATCTTCTGATATACCTTGACGAAGATGGACATTTGAAATCTAAGCTTCATGACAAATGTAGTTTTAATTTCCCCATTATGAACTTTCCCTTTCTGAGCAGCAATATACCTTCCTCTTTAGTCTATGGAGTGTACTTTCACAGTTGATTCGTTACTGTCGAGCATGTAGTTTTTACAGTGGTTTTTTAATAGAATAAAAACACTGTCCAAAAAGCTGCTGAGCTAGGGATTTGTTCAGCTTTTGTTTCTTTCATCCCTTCGGAATATCTATGGCCGACATCATGAATCATTGACAGATATGACGTGTCTGTGTACCAAATGAAAACTTTTTCAGCTAGATTTCACGACTTCACGGGTTTGACATAACCGGTTTTGACTCAACCCTAAATTGACTGACTGAAAGTGTGACGGACGCCGCTTTTGTGGAGCAGGACATGCTTGCCCTTCCGGAGCACCTGATGTCACTCCCGGTTTTCATGGGAGTTCACACTATGAGTGCTTTAGTTCTTAATGTCGTATTTTTATTTCCGTGCCTTGTGGTCCTCTCACGTCCTTGTTTTGTCTTTATTTTTCTCTGTTTTTTGCTACGTGTTTGGACTTTGATTTTAGTATTCAATTCTTCTTTTGTTTCTCCGATATTCTACTGCAGTTGTTTGATCTATTAGTTATATCATTGTCTTTGTAAATTGTCTTAGATATTTAATGTATAGTTAATGTACTCTGTAATAACCTGTCCTCCAGAAGGTGGTGGAGGTCGCAGGCTATTTAATACCCATTTTTCTTAAATGCATGATTACTTCGCAACAAAAGGCGATATTTTCTAATTCCATCTATGTCTCAAATTGCCATTTAAAAGTCAAAATATATTTAGTGATACGGTGAGAGCTAAACATATTTGATAAAAATGAGTCGGCTTAAAAACACCCCGGCGCTATATAAGAATAGTTTATAAATCAATGCAATATGTTATGCACTCAAGACGAAAGTCAGTGGTATGCATTTTAATTCGACTGAAACGTCTTAAAAGTATTTTTTTTTATTCCGTTTCTTTCTATATTTGTTTATTGAACGTTTTATATGGTATACATACACGTAAATGGTAATGTTTATACCTCTTTACTGCATATAAATGCTTAACATTTTGGAAATAATTAAAAGATGCTTAATACCTTAAAATATAACTGGTGGATCTTCTCTCCTAAAAAGGGGCCATTAGAAAAAGAGGAGCTCAATCAATTGTTTGTCATTTTCTGTCATAATTAAGTGCAAAATTTTAAACATTTCCGAGTGGAGATGATACCTCTGATCCCCTCCCCCATGACCTTGTAAATGCAA